>RJWM01028473.1:0-25601 GCA_004363535.1 Dasyprocta punctata
AATCAAAGCTGGTTCCACAAATGTGTCCATTTCAAACTCTTTTTGGGGCAGTGGTTCCTTTTACTGGCCTTTATGATGTCCTGGATGGCTATGTCCCCTTCTCTCCCTTTGACATTTTCCAGGATCACCACAGATCCCTTATTGTCTGTAGCACTGTGCAATCAGATTGCAGGATTTTCAAGTCATTATTGTTTTAAAAATATGCTAACTTACTTGTTTCTAAATTATGCTCCAGATCATCTAACAGTAAGTGAAATATCTTACACTTTACCAAAGGCAATTACAGAATACATCATATTGTACAATTAAAAACAGTCCAGAAAAATCAACTCCTGATCTTATATTTGAGCTAATGCAATTCAAAAGAAAGGTCTCTTTTATTTGCTTTGGTGCTTTCAGAGCATTATGGAAATTCATGAATACAATAATTACCGCTTAAATGGCTATTCCATCCTGAAAGCACAAAATCTGATTGAGTTTTGCTAGGTAATCATTGAAAACTGACACAGAACACTGCTACCTTTTTTGTTTCACTTGTCAGAATGTTTTATCACCTCAGCTTTTCATTCTATATTCAGTATATAATTGAATGAAATATAGTTTAAAAGGAAAAAAAATCCATTCCCCTTTATGAGAACATTCACCTGTTAAAGGTTAAATAAAAGGTGAAGAGCATTTAACTTATCTTGAATACTGATGACTTGGATTTGACTATTTAACAATTAAATAGTGAATGGCCAATTTCTAACAATAACCAAGTTTTTTCATCTTCCTAAACATATATTCACAAAAAACTTACATGATATAGAATTATATCGATATCATTAGTATCTTTTTGTGAGAAATTTAATAGGAAGTTAGATAATGTATTACTTCTGCAATTTTCATATTCATGTACATATATATATGTATAGTATGTAACTACATGAAATATTGCAAAATCTATTACTGCCTTAGATCCCTTTACTATCACATTGTAGTTAAATTAATATGAAATTTTCTTATTTATTAATGCCTTATTCTTAGCCTAACAACCAAAGGAAGATTAATGGATGATTTAAAATATTTCTTAGAAAGAAATGAGAATAAATATCTTGCATTATAGGTTAATTAACACTTTACTGGGATTCAAAATATAACAATTTTATAAATTTCTCTTCTGATATTTTTGGTGAAGTAGATTTTGGCAAATTATATTTAAAACAGTTTAGAAAGAAATAAATGACATTTACATAATTGAGTTGCAGAACAAATTAAAATTGAAGAACTTGTTTGATTGCTGTGGATCTATTGGAAAACTGAAATAATTTTTACCTTTAATTAAAATACTGCATAAGTGAGCAGTAATTAAAACATGTGAATGCATCATCTTTAATTATACCTAATTTGTATGTTGCCTGTAAATATTGTTGAGATGATTTTAATTGGAATGGAGCAACACATATTTTAAGTAATATTCATAATTTCAAAAAATTTAGGTTATAATAATGCTTGTTATATAGACTTTGTTTACTAACTAGCCTTGTTTAGCAAAGAAATATAGAACTACATCTGAGTATCAATAAACAATGTAAGGACTAAGACATTTTCCTGAATTTAAGCAAAAAATCACCTCTAATAAAACTGATGTAGAAGATTTTTTTCACTGATAAATGTAAAACCACATTGAATTTACATGATGTTTTTCTTTTAGGAACCCAGATTCCCCATTATTGTTTCCTCATATTTCTGTGAGGAGCAGACAGGAAATTTCTACATGTATGAAATTCAACATTTTTGTGGAAAAGCTGCTTAAAATTATAGCTAGTGCTTGAAGGAAGATTAGCAATAGATATTATGTTCAATAGCCCCAGCAATATCTTTTTTTTTTCCCCAGCAATATCTTGATGGGTGGACATTCGTTTTTCTACTTAAAGAAAATGATAGACATTTTCAATTTTTCTGGGAAAATACCTAGAAGGGGAATAGCTGGATTGAATGGGAAGGGAAGAACGTGCTGAAAAGGCAAAAACAACTGGGATAAGGGAAAGGAGAAATGGAGACAGGAAAAGATTATATGTATGTAGGTATCTACAGATAACTGCATGTATGTATAAGTGTGCAAGATAGATAACTGTACACTAATCTCTGTCAGTTCATCAAAAAGAACAGTTTATGCTGTCGTTTTTTGATTGATCATTTTTATGCCTAGATCTTGTAACCTGAATAACTACTTCTAAGATAACAATATGAAATATATTAACTAGCGTTGATTTCTTACTTTTTTTTTGAAATTCTGTATTATTTCTATCCTTTTTTGTTTTGTTTTTTAAAATAAAAAAATGTAGACAGCCACAACAACCACAACGAAAGAAAATGGTAGAAAACTTACCTCTTCTTAAGGTCATTCATTCAGCTGTGACTTGAGGTGATTATAATTATTTTAAAGACTCCTGTTTATTTTGAGACATAACATACCTTTTGGGATTTCTCATCCATTAATTGTAACTTTACCTTCCTCAGGAATTAGGCTTAAGCTTTTCTGTCACTAGGACACAATCCTCTTGGGACACAATACTCAGAATTTACAATTCCAAGGAGGTGAGGTTTGATTGGCTTTATGGTTCAATCTGTGGTACCAAGGCAGAAGCATGGCAGAAGGGCTTGGTGGGACACAGATGCTTCTCAGTTCACGGCAGCCTGGAAGCAGATCAGGGGACAGCGCCAGAGAGGAAGGGGCCAAATGTCACACTTAGTACCCAAAGTCATGCCACCACAATTCAGCAAGAAATACTCAGAAATGTGCTTTATTAATCTCCTGACTGTTTTTTAATCAAGTCAAGTAGACATACCATGATTAACAGTCATACTCTCCATGTTCTTCAGGGAGCTGTGTGTGCTGGTATAAAGACACTTGAACTGCGTACCATCAGCACTTTCTTTTAATGAAACAGAGCCTTGCTGTGTAGTACAACCTGGCCTTGAGATCAGCATGTAGCCCATGCTGGCCTTGAGCTCACGGTGATTCTCCTGCCTCAGCCTCCCAAGTGCTGGGATTACAGGTATGCACTACCATGCCTGGCACCACCAGCACTTTTGAAATTAGCCCCTAGGTCACGTTTTCATCTGTGAGAGCTTAAGAAAATGGAATTTCTGTGCCTTAGTTGCTACACTTGTAAATGAAGAGTAAAGGTGCCTGCCTACTTTCCTTTCCATGAGTTATTCAGTTGTTTGAAAAATCAAATGAAATATCATATGGACACTTTCTGAATTAGAAAATGTTAAGCAAACAGGTTATTATTATTTATATGAAGAGTCATTTGACTATCTCTGTTCCCTCTCTTACCTTCTTTAGAGAAACACTGCACATACCCTTAACTCTTCACTATATGATATGGGTTTAGATTTCTTTATACTAAATTTTCTTTGGCTTGTCAGTGTTTTTATTAATATGAATTCTAGAAGGACAGCGTTGGATGCTTATATTTATTTTCTCATTTAATTCTCAGACATTTATTATTATTTCAGGTAAAGAAACCAAGGCACAGAGAGCTTAGATGACATACCAAATGTCATACAGCAAGAATGCGTGGGGCTGATAGTCTGACTCAAACCTGCTGTCAGAGCCTGGATTCTCCACGTGCTACAGACTCCTCATTTGTTCTTTCTTTTCCTTTTCATTTATTCTTTCACTCAGCATTTGTTTATTGAGTATATTAATTAGCTATGAGGAACACAAAGGTTGATCGGGCAGATATTTGGTTTTCAAAGAACTCAGTATAATAGGTAAGTTAGATAAGGAAACAAAGATTGTCAGAAACTGTTGTAAAAATGTGATGGTGTACTTGTTATAATAGAAATGAGATGATCACACTATTATCCCTTTGGGCTTGTGATATTTTTACTGAGGAGGCTGAAGATTTAATTCTATTATGTTTTGTTTTGCTTGGTAGCTAGCACCTGGTAAAAGTTGCAAAGTTGCACACAGGAGGCAGCGTGGTCCTTATCAGACATCTTGTTGAGGGAATTAGTGAACCATGGAGAGTTAAACAAGGTCATCTATACTATGCTCTCAAACTTCTGGATTCTATGAGCTTGAGTTGGAATCAAACAAACCCTAAAGTCGTATTTACCCAAACTAATATTCCACAACCCTACACATCTGCAGTTGACTGTTTAGAAGCAAAGTGCAAAACTTGACATTTTTCTCTTATGAAATTACTTCTTGTCAAACGTGGCTCGCTGTTCTTCTGGAAACTGCTTTCATCATCCAGCAGGGCTGCTCTTAAGTCCAACCTTGCATCTTCTGTAAATGTTATCTGCATGACCTTTTTGTCCTCATTCATCCAACAGAATTTATTAAGCATTTGCTCTGGGCCAGATGGCATGCTGATGCAGGTAGGGGAGGGCCTGTCAGATCAGTTAATGCAGAAGCACGAGTGTCGTGGTCAATGCCACCACCGAAAGATGAACAGGGATCTATAAGAGCACAGAGCAGGCACTGCCTTATTGAGACTGGGAATGGAAACAGGGCAAACAAGAGAAGATTTTTTGGCTTGGTCTTACAGTGCAATCCTTACACACAATTCTTACTGTGCAATTCTTACACACAGAATTGCAGAAAACAGTGCGATAAGCAGAGGACAGTTTGTGCACAGCCAGGAGGGCAGGAAGGAGATGAAATTTGAATAAGTGTGAAATGGTTCAATGGGATCGTAGTATGGGATGCAGGGGAGAGAGAGTGAGAAAGATGCTGGACAGAGCTTTCAGGGGTCACTGAAGGACACCCATGTGGCACTTGAGGACCACCCTCGGACTGACACATTAGCCTCTTTGTCAATTAGACTGGTTCTTAAGCCAAAGGATTATATTGTTTATTCATCCTCTGTGCGATTGTGTGGGTCTAGAAATGGTGAAGAGCAATGAGAGAATAACAAGAGAAGAGGGAGAACAAGGGTAAGTGACTTCTGACTACAAAGAAAATGCAAAACTGCGAAGGAAGCACTTCAGACAGAAGAGACTATTCCTTAAATGTTCAACCTGGAAAATCACTGGAAAAGGTGCAACAAAGGCAGATCAAAAAACTTTATTACCGTGTCACATTGCTACTCCCCCCCACCCAAAAGTCCCGTTAGCTTCAAATACTTATGTTCAATTGTTCTTGTCACTTTCTGAAGCAGTTCTGGAAGTCTTTTTTTCTTGAGTGTTTTTATGAGTGTGATCGAAATACAGTGAATGCTATTGCCAAGTGCCATCCAATGAAAAAGCAGGTTGATAAAAATATTATGGTGTGTTTACATCTACCTTATTCACCCAGCCTAGCACCTTATGACTTCTGGTTCTTGCCTAAAGTGAAATGACCATGAAAGGCAAACGTTTTGAATTGATTTAGGACAATGAGGGAGCCACAACAGTGCAACTAAAGACAGGAAAGTGGACTTCCAGAACTACTTCAGAAAGTGGCAAAAATGGTGGAATAAGGGTATTCAAAATAAGGGGGAGGATTTTTTCCCACAGGGGATTTAATGGAAATGTGTCTTTTACTGTAATAAATTTTTAAAAATGTTTAAACATCTTCCATGTTTTTTGATCATACCTTATAAGTTCTGAATCTAAGAGGCCTTATACACTATACAGTTCTGTATATTAAACTTGTGTATTTAAAATTAGACAAGGATCTGAAACCAGGCACATTATGAAACTAATGCCCACCATAGTAAAATAAATTGTAACGACATCTCTCTTATACTTAATCTTTCTCAATTGGCAAGATTTTAAGGTAGCCAGTCCTTTGTTAGGCTTAATCTTTTTGATAACGGATAATGCAAAACTCTTTAGAAAGCACGATAAAGAAAGCTAGGAGTAACTTTTAACACAAACTATCCTAAATTCATAAATGCTACAGATCTCTAACAGTAAGTTATCATCATGGTTTATTTAAAATTTTCAGGCAGGCGCTTCAATTTCTATGCTAAAACTATCAGTGCAACTGAATTTCCCTTGGAATCTCCTTCTGAGTTTATACTTTACTTTAGTATAATTTCTCTGAACTTCATGGCATGCATATATCCCTCTGTAACTCGTCTTGTGTATTATTCCTGAATAACTATACCCTTCCTTATGGGCCCATTTCACTCAATACAGATGTCCAGTACCTATTAAGCTTTAGTATAGAGTAAGCTGTCACAGTGACCTGCCACATGGCACAGTGGCCACCATGTAGTGAGAGTTTAATGCATGCTCACCAAATGGATAGATAAGTGTTCTCATCCTCATCTGTTCTCAAGTTTGTCTTAAGTCAATTCAAGAAAACACCTAATCTTTTTCTATGCCCTGCACTGTCTTCCAAACCTCAGTGAATGCCTCCTGGCCTAATTTTTTTATGCAGAAGTCTCCTTTGTGCAGACAGAAAGTATGCAGTCCTTCATTCATATGTATTTAGCATCCACGAGGGACAAAATACAAATTTTCACATAAACCAAGCCATTTCTTTCATGTGACAAGTTTTAGATGTCTGATCTGTGATTTACAGTAGGACAGTCAGGTATTTCATCTAGAATGAATAAGAACAATTATATACTCTTTCCGTGCTCTTTTCTGCAGGAAAGATTCATAGGTAGGATCTGGAATTTGACTTCTGAGTTCAGATCATTACTCCTTCCCTTATTAGCTATGTGACTGTTATGGGCTGGGTTATGCTCACTGAAATTTGTAACCCTAACCCCATTGTGACTGCATGTGGAGATAGGGCCTTTACGGAGATAATTAAGATTAAATGATGTCTTAAGGGTAAAATCCTAACCCAATAGACTAGAGTGCTTACAGGAAGAAGGGACAGTATGATCTCTATCTTTCCATGCTTTCCAGAGAAAAGATCATGTGAAGACACAGAGATAGGGTATTGTATGGGTAAGGCAAGAAAAGCAAACTCACCCGAAGTCAGCCTTACTGGTTCCTTGATCCTAGACTTACAGCTTCCAGAACCGAGAGATAATAAATTCTTATTGTTTAAGACACGCAGTTTATGCTATCTTGGTACAGTAGCCTGAGCAGACAAACACAATACCTTCAATAAATTATTAATCTGAGACTTATTTTATTGTAAAATTAATAGTATATGATCTATCATAGATTGGCATCGAAGAGACATTCAAGTGATACATTTGGTACTTAACACAGTGCCTGACACATAGTATTTGAAAAGCATTAGCTATCATCATTAGATCACAGCAAAATCATTCACCGTAATCTATATTCCTGTGATTGAAAGTCCTTGAGTCATACTGGATAATAAGGTCAGGAAATAATTGACCAATGGGAACTCTGCAAAGTCCAGGTCAATCTAAATGTGAATACACACAACTTAATTGTCCTTGCTAACTATGGGAACTCTAAATATGCTGTAGTAATAATTGATGTGGCACTTTATGGACACATTCATTAATTGAAACACATTTTGCCCATGGCTAGGAAATAATAATTACTAATTAATAATGAATTAATGAAGTTACATGCATACAAAAAACAATGGGAGAGAAGGTTGAAGAGGCAAAGAATGTCCATCAGGTTTTACCAAATGATAATACGATTTTAGAAAAAAATCACCCTCCTTGTGTAATTTTCACTGGGATCTCTGTTACTTAGAAATACTTGTGGTTGCACATCACTACCCCTTATTCTATCTCTGTATAAACTTCTTGTTAAATTGCAGATGAGCTTTCTCTGATGGCTAGATCTTCAAGTCACACGTATTAAATAGCTCCATTTACTTTATTTTTTTCTATATTGATCACTTTAGTATGTAATGTGAAATATCTGCATTTTTTATGAAAAGAATCAGCCTGTTGAAGGGTTTTATGTTTTTAAGTTTACTGGTACAATTTAGATATACTTAATGGTCATATTCAACATAAGGACTTTGTACCTGTATGTGATATATCTTGATTCCTCTTTCTCTCCAAATTGCCTCCCTTCCCTTCAGTCCCTCTTCCCCTCCTTATTTACAAAGCTTTGTTTCCATGAAAAGAAAAGAAAAAAGAAAAAGAAAAGAAGAAAAAAGAGAAAAAGAAAAAACCGATAAATGTGTAAGAAACTTTTCTCCATATTTTTCATCTCTTAGGAAATTCCTCCTGCTTTATGGTTCATTGTTTATTCCTCAGCATGTGCAATGAGATTTTTGCACTTTTGTGAGTGCTGGTATCAACAGCATCCTTTCCTTCCCACTACTCCCACTTTCTCCTTACCAGAAAATCACAGCAGACTGGCTTCATTTCATAAGTGTGGTTGCTTCCACCTTTCTTACAAGGTGACTAAAGGCAACTAAATATTTACTCAAGCTAGGACCAGAAGTTTTGCAGAAACTGAGATCATGCAGTACATTCACACGTTTCTTCTTCAGACTAGCAAATTCACTGTGTTCACTGTATGAACTGTGATGCCTACAGTTAAATCACGTTGTGCTTTTTACAGACCTACAGTGGTACTACCCCTTTCTAAGTCTTTCTTCAAATAATTTTGTAGAAAGCACTTCCATTTTCTTGCAATTGCTCACGGTTTAGTTTGCTGCCAACATCGACCTTCTTATCTTGCCTCCTTGCCAACACCATAACACATCTGTCTATCTGTCTTTATTTATTTTCACGATTCTGACCATGTCTGTACTGGTGTCATCCACTTTCCAAGTCATTTTTACTTTCCTAACATTTTCCTTATGTAGTTCCATCAGTTATGTCTATTTTAATATTTATACCTTTATAAAGCTCAAAATTTTGCATGATACTCTATGGGCCTCTGATAACTCAACACTGAACTGAGCTTCACCAACAGTTGATAATGCCTCATATTTTAAATGTTACTCATTTATAATATGACATTTCACATTCTTGGCATTTTCATTCGGTATTGTATTATCGTGGCAAAATTCTAAATATAGAATTTGAGTTTATAAATCAATCATTATTATTTTTAATTAAGTTTATTGGTGTATTTTGGATATGCACAATGATCACATTCATCATAGAGAATTTTTAACTGCACATGATCTATCTTGATTCTTTTTGTTTTCCCATTATCCTCCTCTCCCTGCAACCCTGCTTCCCCTCCTCATTTCTAAAAGTTTTGTCTCCATTTTTTGCTTTCCTCATTTCTTTTTCTGTTCCCTTTCTTCCTTTCCCCTTCCCTGCCCCCCAGTTCCTCTTTCCAGTTGAATATTTTCTTCCTATTTCACAATATCTATTCTACATTCTGATCTTTATTTTTGCTTTCAGTTCTCGCAACAGAGAAATAAAGTGATATTTACACATGTGTGTCCGATTTATTTCAAGTAAAAGAATGGTCTAAAAGTGCATTCTTTTACCTAGAACTGTCTCAAGTTTATCCTTATTAATGACTGAGTAGTACTCCATTGCATATATATGAAAAAAAAACCCCACGTTTTCTTTATCTGTTCATTGGTTGATAGACATTTGGACTGTTTCCAAGATTTAGCTATTAGAAACTGTGCCACTATAAATATGGGTATGTGTATATCACTGTGGTATGATGCTTTCAATTCTTCTATGAAAGTATCAAGAAAGGATATAGCTAGGTCCAATGGAACCTATTGCTTTAGTTTTTTAAGGAATCTTCACACTTATTTCCACAGTGGAGAAGGGTTCCTTTTTCCATCACTTGTTATAGGGTTTTTACTTGATGACAGCCATTCTTTCTAGAGTAAGATGGAATATCAGCATTGTTTTAACTTGCATCTCTTACATGACGAGTGATGTTAAACATTTTTTCATATATTTATTTGCTGTTTCTACATCTTCATCTGAGAAGTGTCTATTCATCTCAGATGCCCATTTTTGGATTGGGTCTTTAAATTTGGGGAGGGAGCCTGATTTTTCAGATCTTTATATATTCTAGATATTAGGTCTTTGTCCAAGAGACAGCTGGCAAAAACTTTTTCCTACTCTATGATGAATTAACTAATGATCACTTTGTAACACTCAGTTGAACTGAATCAACATGGTGCTGGGTGTGAAGGGCCCACCTGAAGATTGTTGCCAACAACATAAAGATAACTGGAGGGGAAGTGGGTGTACTGTTGATCCTCCTGGAGAAGTTTGTCATCCTGAATTTCCTGATATGAACTCAACTGTTTACATTGTTGAAGGAGCTGTCGCTGAGGACAGCTGCGGTTCTTTTGCAGGGAGCTCTGTTCCTTATCTTGAGCATTGCCTCCTGGCTCCAGTGCTGATCCTTCAGCCTGCTGGCACAAATCTTTCATCCAATCGGCACAGACTTTCTATCTCTGATCTTTGGGCCTTCCCAGCAGATCCTTGATACAGACTGCATGAGACATTGTCGTGGGCTCATATCCTCCAGTCAGACTTGTGCAGGGCATTGCCATGGGATTCTGGCCCTCAGCTGGATTCCTTGGGTCTAGTGTGTGGACAGCTCTCTCACACTCTTTTGCGTTTCTCTTTGGGTGAATATTATAAAATAATCCTATAAATTATGTGTCCTGTATTAAATCATTTCCCTAGTAAACCCTAATTATGAAACACTCTGTGTGTTATCTCTTCCCTCTGTCCATGATTTTTTTCTGTACAAAAGTTTTTTAATATGGTGAGATCTCAGTTGTCGATTCTTTGTGATAGTTCCTGTGTGATTGGGTTTTGTTCCTAAAATCTTTGCCTACATCTGTCTTCAAGAGCTCTACTTAGTCTCTCTTCCAGCAAATTAAGTGTTTCTGTCTTAATATTTAGTCTTTGATCTATTTTGATAGTTTCGTGCATGGTGAGAAACATGGGTCTAATTTTAGTCTTTGGCATGCAGAAAGTCAGTTTTTCCAACACTGTTTATTTAAGAGGCTATCTTTCTTCAAGTGAAGGTGTTTGGCCCTTTGGTCAAAGGTAAAGTGACTGAGTGCATTTCAAGTTGTATCTGCATCTTCTAGTCTGTTCCACTGATCTACAAATCTGTTTTTGTTACAGTAGCTATGTAGTATAATTTCAAGCCAGAGATTATCATGTCCTTGCCTTGCTTTTTTTGGCCACAATTGTTTTTGCTGTTCAAGGACTCTTCTGGCTCCAAACATTTTTTTTTTTGAGTATTTTCTTTATTTCTAAAGTAGCCAGTTACTTCAGTTGTTTGTGAGCATATACCATCAGCCAGAATTTTGAAGCAGAAGAGGAGTTCATGGGAAGTATTTGGGCAACAAATGCTGCCTGAGCCTTCTGTATATTTGGCCTTTATGTGTTTGTGTGTCTGTGTATGCACACGTGTGTATGTGAGGGTCTGAATTTTTCCTAATTTTAATTCTGAGATGGTTTTAGACTTAGACGTGCAGAGATAGTACGGTGTTCACATATAACTTTTACCCAGGTTTCTCTACTATTAACATCTTACCATAATCATAATACATTTATTACAATTAGGAAACTAATGCCAGCACAATACTATTAACTAAACTACAGATTTATTCCCCTAATATTCTTATTCTGTTCCAGTATCCAATCAAGGAACTTACTATGTTAGTCAATTTTTTGTTACTATAACAAATACCTGAGATAACCAACTTAGAAAGAAAAAAGGTTTATTTTTACTCACTATTTTGGTGGTTTCACTGGATGATCAGTTGGCCCCAGGGCTCTGGGCCCATAGCACCACACCATGTTGGGGAGCACATGGCAGGGCGAAGCTGCTCACCTCATGAGGAGGAGGCAAAAGAGAGAGTGAAGAAGAGAGCAGGGCCCCAACATCTCCTTCAAGGGTCTGCTCCTAGTAATCCCAAGATCACCTACTAGGCTTCACCTCTTCAAGTTTCTACCACCTCCCTTAAAGAACTAGGCTGGGAACAAAACCTTTTAACATGGGGTCATCTGGAGGACATTCCAAATCCAAGCTATAGCACCTGGTTTGAGTTTGGTTGTGGTGTCTGTTTCAGTGCCTCTGATTTGTGACAGTTTCTTTGTCTTTTTCTTTCATGATCTTCATATTTCAGAAGAATATTAGCCAGGTATTTTGTAAAATGTCTCCGTTTTGAGTTTGTCTGATACTGGCTCACATCTTATGATATGATGTTTAGTGAACTTGATAACTTGATTTAGATAGTGTCTGCGAGTTTTCCCCACTGTAATTAAAAGTTTTCTCCCTTTTAATTAGACTTTTAGGGGAAGTTATTTCAGGGCTATGCAAAGATCCTGTTTCTTCATACAGTGTCTGTCACTAATTTTAGTATTCATTGAGTGAATATACCTGTGTTAATTACATTAATGGCCCAATGGTGTTTTCTATTTATCTCACTTCTTCTCTATTTATTAACTATAGTCCTTCCATGAGGAACATTTTTTCTTTCCCCAAGTAATTTCTTATTCAATCACATATTCATATCTGTATAGGATCATGGACATTTATTTTATTTCCAGGTTATAGTCCAGTTCTACCATCATTTGACCACTAAGAGATAAATCTGCTGGCTCCTGTGCCCCTTTGACATGCTATCATCTTTTTAAATGACTTTTAATTTAGAATAATTTTGCATTTACATAAAAGTTACAGATAGAACAGTGAGCTCTTATATAGACATCTTTTACTGTATTTTCTTTATTTTTAGCATCTTATATTACCACAGGACATCTGTCAAAACTAAGAAACCAATATTGGTACAACCCTTTAATTTTGGATTTCATCCACTTTTCCATTAATGTCTTTTTTTTCTGTTTAGGGCTAAATTTAGTGTAGCAATTACCTTTGTTTTCACTTCCTATTCCTGTCTCCTCTGATCTGTGACAGTCTTTTAGCGTTCTATGATCTTGACAATTAAGAAATATTGGTCAGGGATGCTACAGAATATCCCTTGCCTATACTTATCTGACACTTTTCTTATGATTAGGATGGAGTTATTGATCATGGAAGGAATTGCATGGAGTGCAATTCACCTTCTCATCGCATCGTACTGGGAGGCACTTGTTACTAATCTTCATTACCTGACTAAGGTAGTGTTTTTCAGGTTTGTCTTATACTGTTTTCTAAGAGCAAGTCACTGAGTGCAGCCCTTAGGGGGAGAGGGCTAAAAATTAAGATCCTTCTCCTGGAAGGGGAAATACCCACACATATTATTTAGAGTCATTCTATCAGGAAAAATTTATCTCTTCTCCCCATCAGCCTTTGTTTCTGCACTAAAAAACAATCTAATTTCTCTTCTTTGAGAGTCCTTTATGTCTTATCTTCAGATTTTCATGTTCTCATACATGTTATTTTTTTTCCCGTTGATTGTACTTACTGCATGTGTGTTTTAATTAGTGCTCTATGGCCCCTCTGAAACTCCATTTCCTTCCCTTTTGACTCATCTCCTCCGCTGTGTCAGGCCCCTGGGAAGCCTGTGCTGTAGCACATTTCACAGGCTGTCTCCATTCCCTGGGCCTCCTCCAGACTTTTTCTCTGGCGACGCAGTTTCTGTCAGTACTTTCCTTGCTTTTCTGTTCTTGATCAGAGGATGCTAGTCTTGGAGAGAATAATCTTTTTGGCCACATTTACCTAGCAGTGTCGTACTGCTTTTTTTTCTCATTTGCTTTGCTACAGCTGTTGTTTATCTCTAATTCCTCTATTTTCCTTCTCTTTTTCACCCACTCTACCATCTGGAAATCAGTGTATTTATTTTTTTCCTTTTCCTCCTCCCCCTCTTTTTCTTTAATTAAAGAAATTATTTATTTATTTTTTTAGCCCTAAAGAGTCTCCTTGCATTCATATGGGTGTGTTTTACCTGCTCACTTGTTTGGTGTCACCTCCTTCATGGCCACCTGGCCCTTGCACAGTTGTCTCCCTCTTAATTTATTGTTCCAGGTTTCAGAATTGCTTTATTTCTCCTGAACAGTTTATACACAGTTTACTTTGGGTGATAGTCACGTTCTTGTCCTCCACACTGCAAAACATGTACCTAGTTACAGTGGTCTTCCTGGTAAGAGTTACCAGTGTTTACTGAGCACTCACACTGCACTAAGTACTGTGTTACCTGTTTTATACTTATGAACCTACTGGCTGCTCACACCAACATACTGTTATCATATCCATTTCATAGGTGTAATCATCAGTCATGATGTAGCAGCTTGATTGGATTAAGAATACACAGGGGATTAGTGAAGCAACTTCTGGGTGTGTCTGAGTGGATTACAGGGTTGTGACCTTGGGTACTGCATTTTGTCCCTGGCTCCTTCCTCTCTGGAACTGTTCCCCTGCTATGTTTCTTGGCTTCCCTGAACTAGGCAGGTCTGCACCACCACACCCTTCCACCATTATATTCCTGCCTTGGAGCCTGCTGATCACAGACAAAATCTCCTGAAACAATGAGCCAAATTAAACATCTTCTCCTTTAAATTGTGGGTGCCAGATATTGTGTCCCAGGAACAGGAAAGCTGACTAACACAATATATGAAAAATCCAGGCTCAGATGTTTAACTAATTTATAAATTCACTTCGATATTTTAAAAATCTGTAAGCAAACTTTCCTCCCTATGTAATTCTGAGTCCTTTAGTCAATATTCAGATAATCTACAGTCATTTCTCTAGCACCTTTTTGGCTGTCTGGAAAGGCTTCAAATTCATAGTTTTGTTTTTTGTATCAGGAATCAAACTCACAACCTCGCGCTTGCCAGGCAGGCACTCGTGCTGCTGAGCTAGATCCTCGGCAAGGCTTCAAATTCATGATCATGTTTAAATGAAAGCATCTGGTTTTTAGGCAAACTTACTCTTGTCTTGATGTACATTTTGAAGCTTCTATTAAAACCATGACTTTTCCCAGAAATGAGTGAGGATTTTACTATGTATTTTATGGGTATTATTATTATTATTATTGTTACCAGGGATTGAACTCAAGACCTCTCACTTGCCAGGCAGGTGCTTATGCCACTGAGCTAAACCCCTGGCCCTATAGGTATTATTTTTATAACTGCTCCTAAAAACCCTTTGCATTAGATTCTATTAAATTAAATTTTAAAGAATTTCAGTAACTTGCTCAATTTAATTACACAACCTAGTTAATGGCAAAGTTGGAATTTGAACTCTGGTCAACTCTGAGCCTATACTCTTACCTAATCCACTAGATATGACAATATTGCTAAAAACTGAACCTATGTTCATATTGCTTTTCTTTAGATCTTTGATGAATGTAATCTGTTTATGTTCTCTTTCATTCCTAATCTAACTGAAGAGTTAGAATGTAGGCGGTAAAAGTTTGATTGAGTCTCTAAGGCTGAATGATAGCTTTCATTTAGAAAACATCATTTAATATATTCTTAGACTGTATTTTCATATTCCAGACCGCTGAGAAGAGTCATAATTAAAAACTAAAGGTTTAAAACTAGTATTCTTGGCAAAGAAAAGAAACTTTAGCACCTTTTGCCTTTATTCACAACTTCCAGGTAATAGAAAGTAGATATTCACATTAATCACTGCATATTCATTTTCTCAAGAACATCATTTTCAAGTATCAGTAATTTACTGGATGTTCTCCTTCATCCAGCATCTTGAAATTTCATTACCAAAAGTTTTAAGGGGATGCTCAAATGCTTTCATTTGCTGTGAGATCACTGCATTCAATATCAGGTGTAATATATAAGGTACAGAATAAGACTTGAAAATCCTTGAGATGACAAATACATTCATTACTAGGAAATTGATTACAATGGGCTTTAACCTGTTACAATGAATTAGTACCAGGTTTCTGAGCGGAGCAGAAGCTTGACAATTACTTATTAATTTCAGCAGTATGGAAAACCATCCATAGAAGATCTACTCATATTCCAAAGAGTAATGTAAATCTGAGAACTTGAAGAAATAAAATGCTGAAGATTGTGAGTTGAGCATATTTTCCCACAATTTGCTCTTGAACTGCTACATTTACAGAATCTATTTAAAAATGGATAATGACAAAATGACTAAAATATAGTGAAGTATGGGTAATATGTTTTTCCCCAGAAACCTTCTGGGTAATCACTCCTGTATCTAAAAACTAAAGGCCTTACTTTTTGCCTTCAGTTTCAGCTGGCTCACCACAATGAAATATGTAGGTATCTTTATCTCAGGCTCTGCAAACTGTTCCTTTCAAGTCCCTTGATACTAGGATATTGCTACTCAAATCAATATCATTGCACAATGTGAAAGTGATTGTTTTTGAAAACAGATAATGCAGAGTTTTTCTGTTAGGGTGTCCCTTACAACGACCCCATTGCCAGGAATGACCTCATTATCAACAACAGTCAAGTGTCTCCTTGTAACTGAAATGCAAAAAGCTCCAGGTTATTTTTGAGAAGAGGTTATATGAACCTGGTATAAAATTCAAGGAGAAAAAAACATCACAGAGTGAAAAGAACCCTTCTTGCCTCAGCTCCTGTGTCTCCATTCCCTGCCACAGAGGGAGCCACTCTTGAGCTTTCTTCCCTGTGGTCCCAGAGGTGCTCAGGTCTTTTCCATGAGTGGTAGCATTTCAAGCACAATGGCTCTATAGCACCTTTAAAAAACTCAACGACTGTATTGAGCATAATTTACGTGCATAATCAACCCATTTTTAAGTTAATGTTCAAAGATGGTTAGTAAGTTTAGAGTCATTTGACCATTGTCAAAGTTCAATTGTAGAGCATTTATACCACTCTGAAAAGATTTGGGACCATTTTTAGCCATTCCCTGTTCCCACCCCAATCCCAGAAAACCACTAATCTACTTTCTTTCTTTGTACAGTATTGCTTTATGGACATTTTATTTATTTATTTTTATTTTTTATTTTTATTTTTAAATTTTATTTTAAAGATAATAAAATCTAACAAAACAAAACAGATCAAAGCCAATCAAAACAAAGCAGCAAAATTGGTACAGAACTTCAAAGCAGGATACTAGCAAAACAACAATAGTTACCATAGTATATCTTGTTATCAGAAAGACTGGCTAGTTGACTTCTTGTTGGGTCCTCCCAGTCTCAGCATGGCCGATTCTTGGGAGGCACTGGCTTTTCTCTTCTTGGAACCCACATGGCTTGCATGGCTTACCAGAAAGGCTGGCTAGTTGCCTTTGGACATTTTAAATAAATGCAAACATGTGGTGTATGATCCTTTGATTGGCATCTTTCACTTAGCCAGATGTTTTTAAGATTCATTCATATTGTGGTGTATATCATGAGTTCATTTTATTAGTATTTCTTTTTGTTACTAAATGCTACTAATAGCAGACAGAGCACCACACAGTGCAGATTGGCCATTCCTTCTCCTCTAGCTTTTCATTCACATGTGTTGTACTGTGTTGACACTTCTCTTACTCTCATGCAAATTATTCTACTTTCCACTAAACATTACTGAGTTTTATATTAAACTGTTCAGAAAATTTCATAGGGCAGTAAATAGTGGTGTTTATGGTATACCCCTCAAGCAATCGATTAGACAACACCTAAATCCTTGGTGAGCTGAAAAGAGCAGTAAAGCACACCCCATTGTGTAAGGATCAAAGGATAATACATACATAGCATCTTAGTGGTTGGCACTAAATTGTAAGTAAGTAGTGTAATGGTTGACTGATTGTGTCAATTTGAGAAGTTTAGAACCTTAACCATATTGGCTCAGCAACTGTACACCCTAGGGTGTAGAAGACCCACGCTAGGGCAGCTCATTGCCTGGGCAGTATAAAGGGGAAATGAGGATGAATAGATTTGTTTCTGTTCTAAGGAATTCCAGACTTCGCCTTCAACTTGGATATTATCTCCTGGGTTCTAGTGCAGATTCTTCAGCTTCCACCTCAGATCATTTTGCCTTCCATCATAGACTCTTCAGCCTTCTGTCGCAGACCCATTGGCCTCCTGATACAGACGTGCACAGAGCACTGCAGTGAGCTCCAGACCTTGAACTGAAACCTTCAGTCTCCAATGTGCAGACACGCTCTGCACACTTCCTCATCCAACTCTGTGGCTGAGCATTGTAAGCCAATCTTATAATTTTATATACACTTGTATATCTTGTGTTATATCTTTTGTTCTACTAAAACACTGACTGATACAAGTGGTAATTGTTATCTTCACGTTTCTTGAGCAGAAATAACTATTCTTTTCTTCTGGCAACATTTTACCTTTCTCTCAATCTTAAAATACAGTAAATTTTAGTTTTCATAGATAAAATAACTGTAGGAATTTTATTGCACCAAATTAATAAAACAATGAGTTCATTGTTTTTAAAGACTTTGACATTCCCAATAAGAGGACAATGGTACCATCACCATCAACAAAGAGCAGCAGCTGATTAATTCTGATGCAATTGGTTAATAAAATATGTTACCTCAAATGGAATTAAAATTGTCTTCATGGAGCACTGTCCCCTTGAAATTCATAACTGTCCCCTGAAGTAAGTAGGGTTTCTGTGACTATCTTCAGATTTGGAGAGGAAACCAGGCACATGAAAACATCTGAATCCTGGGCCTTTTATTCTATACTGTAAAAAGTTGATTAAATGAAATATTGAATATAAAAGGCTTTGTAATTTATAAGGCATTGTGAAAATATCACAGTAGTTACTGTAATTGTCCTTATCTTATATAATAGACAATCTAAAAAATCCTAAAACCAAAATTTGCCATTTGTCATTCAAACTAAAACATGTAATCCCACTACAAAAAGCTTCAGCAGGTTGAAATCTTCTCATACCAATTTACTCTTGGTTCTTATTCTAAACCAAAGACCTGCCTTTGCTCTGGATCTGTGTCATGAGGTGGGGATTAGAAGAGACCTGGTCTTCAAGGCCTTCTGAACAGTTTGGGGAAAGCAGATTACCCAGGGGAAGTCTCTAATAGCTATCAGTCAAAATTTTTGCAAAGAAAATATACCCACTAGACTTTGGTCGTAAAAACATAATTAGATGCTAGAAATGTGTGCATCAAAGGTGTCTCAAGCCTAACGCTTCCTATAAAGAGTGCAATCTAAAGACCTTACAGTCTTATGTGTTGCTCCTGCCCTGTTGTGTTTCTTTCAACTCTGTGTTAAAGACATTTGCCTACATACTCGGCATTCTTCCACTATCCAGGTTGATGCAAAACCCCCATCTCCGGTGTTATAGTCACAATAACTGTAAATTGCATTAAAGTAATTTTTAAAATGACTTGCAGGTCTCTTTTACGTTATTGTTGTAGCAAACTTTTGTGAGTTTACTGCTTTATAGAATTCCTGGAAGCTAGACAATGCCTCTTTCCCCTTTAGCTAAAAATGTTCTCATTTCATTTATGAAAAGAATGCAGATATTTTTAGGCAAGCTTAATCAGTTTTGTATTTCAGAAGATGAAAGACTTTACAGTTGTGAAGAAGTACATTTACATATAGATATTTAATAAAAATCTTCAGTATCTTTCCATCAATAGGCATTCTGAATAATTCTCAATATATTTCTTATAGGCAAATTCAATTCAGTTTTTAAAAAATTTTATGAAATCAAGTTCAGATTTTAAAAAATGTATAAAACCAAGTTAGAGATCAATATTGATAGAAGTCTGTCAATTTAAATTAGTCTTGCTTTAAAAATTTGAGGGGTGGGCCAGAAATATAACTGAGCAGCACAAGTGCCTGCCTAGCAAGTGCAAGGTCATGAGTTTGATTCCTGTACAAAAAATAAATAAGCAAATACATAAAATCAAGGGGAACTAGCTCTATGGTTTTGAAAGTATTTTCTTCTTTCCTATCATGTAAAGGAGCATAATGGTAGACATCTTCCTGAATTTCTGACAAAACTCACTAACTGGTAATCTTCTGACTAAACCTTCTTCCCCTCACACTGTATCACAATACCCACGAGTGACCAAGTATGGCTGCTACTTGCTCTAGAGGTAGAAGGGATAGGGCATCTAAGTAATGTAGCACCTGGTGCCATCAAAGGGATGTCTTCTGCTTCTTTCCATTGACAGAAATTTAGAACTGCTTTCACTGTTCAATTGTTTGATTGGTTTTTTCATGCCTATATCTTGTAATCTGAACAATTACTTTGAAGATAACCAGTGTTAATCTCAAAAAAAAAAAAAAAAGAAAAGAAAAGAAAAGAAAAAAGAAATTCAGACTCTACCTTGAAGGTTCACTCAGGAAGAGATTTTTCAACTTTTATGGAAAGAAATTTTAAGTAATAGCATCAAAGGATTATTATGAGTTCATTTGTGCTCCCTCCCAATTCCTATTTTGAGGTCCTAAATCGTAGTACCTCAGAATGCGATGGTATAAGAAGAAAGGATCGCTAAAGAGTTAATTAAGCAAAAATGAGACCATTAGGATGGACCCTAATCTAATAGATTTGGTGTCCTATTAAGAAGAGGAGTTGAGGACACAAACACACCGAGAGGGAACATCATTGAAAACCCAAGGAGAAGTCACCCATCCTGTATGCCAACAATAGCAACCTCAGAAGAAACCAACCCTGCTGATACCTTGGTCTGGATTTCTAGTCTCAGGATTGTGAGAAAATAAATACTGGTTTGGTAATTTTGTGGTCCTTTGTTATGGTAGTCCTATACATTAATAAAATAAAGCTAAATTTCTCTCTCTCCCTCTCTCTCTTTGTCTCTCTCTGTCTCTCTCACTCAAACACACACAAACATACACACAGAGATATTTAGATTATTTTAGAATTCATAATAGTTAAAATAGCAGACCACTGTCATCAGTTCTGTTATTACTCCTGGCCCCTCTTCCATCAAATGCTTAAGTATGCTATTCTGCAAACCCTTTGGCCAAAGGTCTTTGAAAGAACAAAAGTTAAAAGTCAGTATTTACCATATAATCTCCAGGATGTGACAAGCCCTTTGAGTCCTAGTCTTCTCCCTACATCTCCCAGATGGCAGAACTATAAACTTGGGAGCTATATTGGCTGGCTTAAAGTCCTGGTTCTGTTACTTTACCAGCTATGCACACAAGGGAAAGTTTCTTCTCCTTTTTCATTTGTAAAATGTGAATAATAACAGTATCTCAGCCCATGATTATTGTGCATAAGACAGAGAGAGAACTCAATGCATATGTAATTTTTGCTTTAATGTTAGTTTCATCAGCATAGGACTCTCGAAGTAAGTGAGTAAAATAAAATACGCAAACCATTGTCCTTGAAACATTACAGGTATCCAGTCAATGAAAGCTGATATGCTGATTTGTAGTTAAGAATTCAAAATTTGGAATTAGAAAAATCTAGACTAGAATTCTGGGTGTGTTCTCTTCCTCCTTTTCTTTCTTTCTTAGTGTCTGCTTCTCTCAGTCTTTTATCTTAGTTATTGGCAACTGTATCCTTCATGTTCCTCAAGTAAATATCTTGGTGTCATCTTTGATTCTTTTCCTTGAAAACCTCACAAAAATATGTCATCAAATTCAGTTCTGCTACCTATAAAATATATCTTAAATTAACCACTTGCCTTACCAATACCCCTACTACCACTATAGTCCAAACTATTCTTATCCCTTACATGACTTACTTTGAAAGCATCCTAAGTCATCTCCCTTGTTCTTTGCTGTTTCCATTGCAGCTTGCTGGGAACATGACAGCCATAATCCTTTTAAAGTGCAAGTCATCCCTCTGCTCAAAACCTTCAATGTATCCAGTCCAACTCACAATGACCTACTAGGCCCCGTATAATTTGTGCACTTTCACCCCCCACATTACGTATCCTACTTCATTTCCCCCTCCTCCCATCCCTTTCGAGTGACTCCAAGTGAGCGACACTAGCCTTGTTAGCTGCTATATGAATACACAGGCAGGATCCTGCCCCAGAGCCCTTGTATTCATGTTCCTTCTGCCTGGAGTGGTTTTCTCTTGGATCACCTCATGTTTTTCTCTTTGCCATTCTTGGGTTGTAACCTCATGAGCAACAGTATTTACATTTGCTAGTTTCACCCAATTTACATTATCTCCATATTCCTTGATTACATTTCATAGATTTAGCACATAAGGCACTATGGATTTTATTTTTTTAATCTTGTTGGTTATCTGTCTTTCTCATTAGAATATAATTTCTTTGAAGGAGAGGACTTTTCTTTTTTCTGCTAACTGATATATTTCTTGTATTGGGAACACTTAAGTACCTGGCAAATAATATGTGCTCAATAAATATGTTTAAGAATAAATGGAAAAATTATATGAGATAAAATGATATCTTTTGATGTATAATACCAATAAAGTGAATAAAGCAGTGCATAGACATACTGAAAAGGATTAAAGAATGGACAAAAAGAGGATTTTAGGAAATTTAATGAGCTTGAAACTTAGCATATGGGTTTGAATATTTCCACATATTCTGAAGTATACCAGTTCCAATGGGCTTTTATGAGCTACAACTAATGTCAGAATATAAAACTTATACTGTTCAATAAGCAATTTAGTTCTTTTTTCCTCATGAACTTATGCATATGAAATATATATAAAATAGGATATATAATCATATATATGTATATGATTTTACTTCACATATATAAACAGCAACAATTATAACAGAATCTGTATCCTGTACTTTAATATATTTAAAGATTATACTATCTTATCTGATCATGCCAAAATACTTAATGTGTTTTCCATTTCAGAAATGAATGCAGATCTAGGATCTATATACAGACTTGGAATCTGTATCTAGATCTAACTCCAAAACTTGATTCTTCTTATTATCATGATGTACTATGTGGGTGAATATATAGATATCCCTTTGGAAAATATACAAGATGTTCATCCTTACCTGAAACAAAATTTGTATAAAATAAGAATTTTATAGGAACACTTTGCTTATTGGAAGACTTTGCTCTTTTTTTGGTAACTGTTAACTCTACCTTTCCTAATTTGAAGATGAAAAATAGACAAGGGTTAAGTGTGAGTTTGTCCTAATACTACACTATTACTTCTCCCAAAATGTTCAAAATTGATTTTAGATACTTTAATAAAACAAGGATTTCCTAGACTCTCATGCAATGAGGAATTTTGTTAACCTTTGTCCTCCATTTCTAGAGGAAAATTCTTGGAATTTCCTAGTAGGATTTTGTTATTCATGGTAAATGATTTATTTAATGAAATGACTCAGGATGGGGGTTGGCCATGCCAGAAAACCAACCATATGATTAGATGGCTGGAGCTTTGAGTTACCTAGACAAAGATACCTAGAGTCTGAACTCCAGGGAGGAGCAGGAAGCTGGGGACACAGTGTAGTTCAGTCTCAGAGTCAATCATTCAATCAATTTTGAGACCTTAAGGAATCCTTGAGATACCAAAGGTGAGCTTCCCATGGTTGGCAATACTGTATAGTGTCATATATTCATATGTCTGAAGGATATGTGTCCTCTCATGTCAGAGGAAAGTGCCAAGGTCAAGGGCAGAGCTCTCCCAGACCTTATTCAGTGCTGTTCTCCCTGTGGTTGGTTCTCATTTATATCCCTGTATAGTATTTCCAGGCATTCCACAAGTCATTCTATTGAATTTTCAAACCTGAGCAGGTAGACTGTGGGTGGCCTGGGAACCTCTGAATTTTCAGTTGTTACTGATATCACACTTTTAGGATGAAAGCTCCTAGTTCCTGGGGTCCCAACAGACAAGGCTCAGTCGCTGGTCTCAAAATGACAGTCTAAAAGATGCACGGTGGTCAAGGGTTAGGGAAGGAGCATGAGTTAGTATTACCATGCAGGGAGGACAGATAAAGAGGTACAAAATCTGTTTTCTGTAAGGGCTGACAAAGCTGAGGTTTACAGAAAAAAGGAATTAAGTAAGGGCCATGGGGTTGCCTACCTAGGGGTTTGCAAACTTGGAAGGGATAGGTAACCAAGATGGAGCTGTGGTCTGCTTGCTCCACATCTCAGGACTGGTTCTGGGAGGTTGTAGGAGAGCCATCATTGCTTGAGCATCAGTTTGGTTCCCATTATGAAATGATGCAGTCTGCTTTGGGAGGCAACTTTACTTCCCATCAAGGGGCAATTGTTTCTGCTTGGGGTGACTTCATCATGTGGTGGTCTCTGAGGCTGTCTTTTTCCTGGAATCTGGGGTGACTTCAGGTTTAGAACAACGACTGGATTGGACAGTTGTGAAAACAGGCAATAGAATGTCCCTACATTCAGTTATCTGAAAATTACTTTCTTTACTTTTGGTATCCTCAGTCTTGAAGAAAGATGAGTTTGGCTACATAAATTCCTGGACAATAAACTTTGTACTACTAGTTTTAGTAAAAAACTTCTTCATGATTAATATGCTTATATGCAGAACTGAACAGAGATCAGATCCAATGCTTTAAGGTAATAAAGGAGACAGATATGAGATGAAGGCAGAGATGCCAAACCCCATCCTGCTTTTGCTAACCTATTGGGCATCTGTAGGTCTCTGAGTCCCTCTCATGAAATCCGAAGTGGGATGTGTCTTGTGGCTGACTGTGTTCCTAACCTGAGAATCTTGGCCCACCTCTGGGTGACTGGTGTCAGAAGTTATTGCAACTTATTTCCATATCTCTAGCCAAGTAGTAACCTATCTTTCAGTGCAAGAAACTCCTGGGTAAATATTGAACCTTTGAAAGGAGACACTTTGTGAAAAGTGGTAGTACTTTAACAGTGGCGGATTCATTCAAGTGATTCATTTTGCGAAACAAATGGATTGTCATGGTCCCCTTGAGAAGACACAGAATGAGAGATTCAGCCATATCTAAAATATTTAAGGGCTTTTCTTGGACTCTTCAAATTAATTGGAAATAAAATGACTGATAAGAGAACTTTGAGAATCATGATGATTTTCATACAAGAGTGAAAAAATAGATTATCACGGTTTCATTGAGAAAATATGAAATGCATAAGATCTTTATGCACTTTCAAAATATTTTTGAGTTGATTTTACAGTAAAGCAACACTTAAAACACTAACCCAGGGAGACCACTGAGAGCTAATCACAAACAATGGTAAAAATCAGCCTGAGCACACTGTTCTCTCTCTTTTTTTTTTTTTTTTTTTTTTTTTTTTTTTTTTTTTTTTTTGCGGCACCGGGGATTGAACTCACAACCTTGCGCCTGCCAGGGCAGGTGCTTAAGGCACTGAGCCAAACTCCCGGCTCTGGTTATTTTGAGGCAGGGTCGCACTGTGTAGCTCAGGCCGGTCTTGTGCTTGCGTTGTAGCCCAAGCTGGCCTCGAACTCGCAACGCTCCGCCTACCTCAGCCTCCCGAGTGCTGGGATTAAAGGCGTGCGCCACCACGCCCGGCTGATGCACACTGTTCTCTTAATCTGGATAATGCCCCTGAAAAGTTTATTAAATTTAGCTTTGAGGAACTTAAAGAATTATATGCCTGCTGCGCAACTGTTGTGGACCCCAGGAAGAGAAAGAAATGGGCCTCTCGGGAGCCCACCCCACCGGGCCTGAGCGCCTCCAACCAGAAGACAGCTAAGTCTGCCTTCCGGGGGCCTGCGCGACCGGCATGGACCCCAGGAAGAGAAACATACCCCCCCGCCGCCCATACTCCTACTGGCGCGGGGATAAGAATCAGGGACAGAGGCCAGCTTGGGCTACAACGCGAGTGCAAGGCCGGCCTGAGCTACATAGTGCGACCCTGCCTCAAAAAAACCAGGGCCGGGAGTTTGGCTCAGTGCCTTAAGCGCCTGCTCTGGCAGGCGCGAGGTTGTGAGTTCAATCCCCGGTGT
>RJWM01028474.1:0-26131 GCA_004363535.1 Dasyprocta punctata
AAAAAAAAAAAAAGAATTGATTATCACAGTTTTCAAAGTTTCAGTGCATGACCAGTTGGTCACACTGCTTTGAACATGTGATGAGACACTGTGCAATAAGAACACTGGCCAGAACAAAGCTACTTATGTCATGAGTCCCAGTCAGAGAAAAAGGAAGCAGAAACAGAAGTCCCTTTAAGGGCATCCCTCTAATAAATTAAACACTTCCCAGTAGCCCCTACCTCTTAAAGTCTCAACTCCTCCCTATAGCACCTCAGGGACCAAGGCTTTTTTCTTTGCTTGTTTTTTGTTTGTTTGTTTGTTTTTGATGTGCTGTAGATCAAACCCAAGCCCTTCTTGCTCATGCTAGCCAAGCTTTCCACCACTGAGCTATACTCCCAGCCCAGGACCAATCCTTTAACATGTGGACATGGGAGACACTTACCCAAATCACACAGTACTATCCTATCTCCCCTAACCCCTCTCCTTTCTCCCCTCTCCCTCCCTCCCTCCCTGCCTCTCTCTCTCTCCCCCTCGTTCCCTTCCTCCTTCCCACCCTCACCTCCCCCACTCTATGCTTTACTCCCCACTTCCTACTTTTCCCCTAAACGATAATTTTTCTACCTATTTTTTCAATTACTACAACAAAAGCCTTCAAGTTAAAGAAAACAATGATGCTTTCTTCTCAAAGCCAGCTGTTCCCTGACACAGAGTAGCAGTGATACTAAACACTGCTAGCAATTGTTATGAAAATGCATTTCTCTGTATCCTGTTGTCATGGCAGCTAAAGATCAAGACATGCCTGCTACATACAGCAATTTATACTGATTTGAAAGACTGTTTGGGGAGAAACATTAAAATGTATAATCAAATGTGTTTGAAACCATAGTCCAACAAAGTACAATATCAGTTATTCAAATGACATTTCTAGAGCAAAGGACATCATTTATTTCAATCAACGTTGTGTTGATTATTTATGCTCGTAGAGTTAACTTTAATTTCCAACACACTGGCAATTTTATTATTTTTCTCAGCACTTAGAATATTTCTACTACCTTTGCCCAGGCACTGGTCAGCGTAATACAGACAGCAGCATCCAAGTCATATTCTGAGTGCCAAAGCTGCTATGGCATTTTCCTGTACTGCTTCTTTGTTTTCCAGGTTGGAGGCAGTCCTTAGGTGAATTTCTCCCTGGGCAGAGACTGCTTGAAATGTCATAGCATGGCCAATTCTCCTTCATCCAGATTGCAATTTTGCTGCAAGATACTGTACCATGCATGTCACATTTTTGCTCCTCCGTAAGAGGTGGAAAGGTCAAGGAGAAAAGTCCAAGGATAAGACAGAGAGAAACTGGATGATGCCAAAGAGAAAATGTAAAGGGCTTAGATGCAAATAGTTGAGTACAAAATACCACTTTTATTAACAATTTAGATGGTGGTTCTTGCCCCTAATCCTTTTTATTGGTTATCCCTCAAGATCACCCAGGGAGACGGCTGGCATTTGGCACAGAGGGAAATAGAGGCATGAGGGGATTAAGGGACTATGGTCACAGAACAGATCAGCAGCAAAGCTAGGATGAGAACTCAGAATTCTGACATTCCTGAGCCATTGTTTAGCCCAGGGCCTGCTGGATGTGGGTCTAAGGAATTTTATTCAGATTTCCTAAAGCTCAGACTTACTACAATCCCCCCAAGGATAATTAGGTACATTGCTTTTCCCATAGTTGTATAATACACACTATCATTTTAGCCTTGACTTTATGGAACTGATTTTCATCCCACTTCAGGAAGATCACTGATTTCATCTTCTCAAATTCTGTCCCTTTAAATTGGTATTTGCTTCCTAGGAGATGCTAGCTGCTCCCCTAAAATCCAGCTTTTGGCCTTCAGTTTTGCACCCAAGTCAACTGTACACATCCATAGTTAGCTTGAGGTAGTGTCTCCCCTTTCATCTTCACGAACTCTGATAACCCTGGTCATGTGGTTTAAAAGGAAGCAATAAAGAAGGTCACTTGTGCCATCTGTATCTGTGCATTGGGGCATTCTTCCAAATGTTTTGCATGCAACTTTACAACACGATAAATTAAATTATTACTAGTCTCATGTCTACAGATGAAGAAACCAAGGCACATGAAGGTTAAGCTTAAATTTAACCAATGTAACAACTTAATTAGTTAACTGGCAAAGTCAGGATGTCAACAAGCTCACTGGGCTCCAGAGTCTGCGCGCTCACACTCTGCTAAGATAAACTGCCTCTGTGAAATAAAGTGGTTAAGTATTTGGGTTCCAGGACCCAATAAACCAAGGCCCATTTTGCAGCTGCACACCTCACCTTCAATAAATGATTGCCCTGAGCTCCAGTCACATACACTGTCATAATTACGGCCGCATTTGCTAAAGAAAGTTATTAATAGTGTGCCTGGCACATAAGATGAGTTCCAAAGATGCTAGTTGCTCACTGTTGTTATGGAATGGACAAGTGGAGAACAACAGTTATGGACATCTAGCTCACGCTAGAATGACCCATGGAAGAAAGGGAGGTGGGGGGAAAAACACGCTCCCTTACAGTCCTTTCCCTCCACTGAAGGGTAGGCCGGAGCAGAAGGGGAAAAGTGGGAAAAGGATGGTGCAACTAGGAACAGAAGAAGTTTTTTCAAGCAAAAGGAAGTTTGCTGTGTTTTGGGAAAATTAAGATCAAGAAGGGGAGCCAACAGGGACTGGCACTTGGGATGAAAGCACTCTAATGAGCTAGTTTGTGGCAGATGATTGAATTAAACACTCTGCAGCCAGACAACTAGTCAAACTGATTGTTTATTTTTACCAAGTCCTTAGTTGCCTGAATTAAGCAACTCCTTGTTGCAGTGTGAGCATTTTTCCTCTCCATCTTTATGTGCTAAAAGCCAGAGGAGTTAAAATTTCTCTTCCAGCAAAAAGTCACACTCTCATTTAAAACAAAACAAAACAAAAAGTTCCAACCAGAAGACAACTAGCCTGCCTTCCTGGTGAGTGGCACAGCCGATGTGGACTCCAGGAAGAGAAAGAGATATGCCTCCCCTATGTCTACCAGCACAGGGGCTGAGAATCAAGGACCACCCCTCTCCCGTAAGCAACCTGCTGGTTCGAGGACAGGCTAAGTTGAGAGCAACTAAGGTACATAAAGCAACTAAATGCTTGTATTGTTTGATTTTGCAGGCCCGGGGCAAGCAGTCTGAGCATCTTTTGGGAAGATGACAGTATGCGATGTAACAAATATGGGGGATTCCCTTCTGTCTTGTCTTTGAGGCCCAATGTTGTTCCCATTGTTTTGCTTTATTCTGATTAACTTTTTTTTGTTTTGCTTAATTTTCTTTTTTTTTCCTCGGCACCGGGGATCGAACTCACAACCTCGCACCTACCAGACAGGCGCTTAAGCTGCTGAGCCAAACTCCCAGCCCTAGTGTTTTTTTTTTGTTTGTTTTGTTTTGTTTGTTTGGTTTTTTTTTTTTTTTTTTTTTTTTTTTTTTTTTTTTTTTTTTTTTTTTTTTTTTTTTTTTTTTTTTTTTTTTTTTTTTTTTTTTTTTTTTTGTGTTTTTTTTTTTTTTTTTTTTTTTTTTTTTTTTTTTTTTTTTTGAGGCAGGGTCGCACTATATAGCTCAGGCTGGCCTTGCACTCACGTTGTAGCCCAAGCCGGCCTTGAACTCACAATGCTCCGCCTACCTCAGCCTCCTGAGTGCTGGGATTAAAGGCATGCGCCACCACGCCCGGCTTTTGCTTCATTTTCTGTTTTGATTGGTTTTATTCTGTTTTGCTTTGGGTTTGATTTTACTATACCTGGTGGAATGGTCAACTATTGTGAAGATAACAAGATATACTATAATAGCTGTTGTCTTCCTAGTATCTTGCTTTGAAGTTCTGTACCAGTTCTACTGCTTTGTTTTGACTGATTTTCTTCTGTTCTGTTTTCTTGGATTTTACTATCTTTAAAATGAAATTAAAAAAAAAAAAAACAGGGAAGGAGAATACAATCCCAAGTTCTATGTCGCCAACTACCTGACATTCAAAGTTTTGAAATCACCAGGTATTAAAATTCTGGAATCTAGCAGGGCGTGGTGGCGCACGCCTTTAATCCCAGCACTCGGGAGGCGGAGGTAGGCCAAGCGTTGTGGGTTCGAGGCCGGCTTGGGCTACAACGCGAGCACAAGGCCGGCCTGAGCTACATAGTGCGACCCTGCCTCAAAAAAACCCGGGCCTGGAGTTTGGCTCAGTGCCTTAAGCGCCTGCCCTGGTAGGTGCGAGGTTGTGAGTTCAATCCCCGGTGCCGCAAAAAAAAAAAAAAAAAAAAAAAAGAATTCTGGAATCTGCTACTCCAAAATGAGTACCTCATGATCTGGAGACCTCTGTGTGGCCGTTTTAATGCTAACCTTACTATCTGCCCCCCTTTCTGGAATCTTGTTCTTTAAAAACTTTGGAGATATAGGGAAATTTTTGTCTAGGAATCAAAGTCAAAACCTTGTCTAGGAAAACAGTCAAAAACCTAGCATCGAATCCACTCCTCTGCCACTCACTTACCAGACCTTAGGAAGTCAGAACTATTCACTTTGTGCCTTGTTTATCAAATGAGGACCATTTATCTGCTTTAGCGTTCTATTGATTTTTGTGAACAGATATTATTAGAAAAATATTATTTGATCAGTAGATACAATCTATCACATGATTTACTATTGGGGGAGCAACAGTTTCATGGTTAGTGGGTTTATATGATAATCACCAGTCCCTAAGGACTTGGAATAATAGTACCATCAAAATTTTCCATTAGAGTGGCATTATAGCTCTGTTTCAACAAGCTTGCTCAAGAAACTTTCCCATCACAAATTCACATGATAATAGAATTATAAATGGCATCTCCAAAGACTTCAATTAAAATTGATTTGTCATTGTAATCTTAGCTAATAATGGTATGGTAATGGCATTATAACGAGGAGATCAAAGACTTACACTGAAATTATTTTGGCATTGTTATGCTAGATTCTAAACGGCTTTGAATAGGCTGCTCTATACATAGATTTGAAACTGTTGTGTCATAGTGATAGTAAAAGCTAAGCGAATAGGTAATGGAATCATCTATTCCTTTTCCCCAAAGCCCAGCTTTGAATTTCTTCTACCTTTTCCATCTCCCATAAAGGTGGAGTTCAAGCAGAGCTTCGGTTTTCATTCCCCCTTCCCCAGAATATCAGGTAAAGAGAAAGAGACTGAAAAGCTGTTAATGAGTGCCTAGGAGTACTGCTCACAGGAGAGGCTGGGGAAGCCCAGCTCAGCCCCTGCCAGTGGGTGCTGGGGCCTGAATGTGCATCTGTTCTGGACTACACTGGGTCATGCTAACTTGAGGAACAGGGCCAGACCTGGGCCAAGGGATCCTGTAAGTGGTGACAACAATCCTGCTGCTTCACAATAGTCATGCCTGGAATCAGACCCCGGATGACTCTGAACTGTAGCACCTCGGCCCTCTTCCCTGTGTCTTAAAGGGGTTCCTTCTATGTGCACTGAGCTGTGATGAAACTTTTACCTGCAGGATCTCTAGCAGGGAAACGTTGTGTGTGGTTGCCTTTGTGTTTGTTTACTTGGTCAAAGACTTAGACGAAATGGAACGAAACAGACTCAGGTTCTAATTTCCTTCCCACTTGGAGAATATTATCGTTGTACTGGGCAACATGGTAATCAGCAATCATATAGTTCATACTATGCGACAGAAGCTAGCCTAAATACTTTAAAGATGATCAAATCACATTACTTGAAGTAGTTAGGTTCCATAAAGTCACCATCAACACTGGATTAATAAATACTGGACTGTTGTTCTGAGAGGAAATGCAGAGTTGAATTCCTGCAAGCCTCTAGTCACAACATTCCTGTTAACTGATCAGTACAGAACTATACTTCATTTGTGCTTCATTTTGAAGACACCTCACATAATACAGACTGGAGAGTCATTCACACTGTACTCATGACCAACAGTGCTATGGCTCATGCCTGAATGAGGTGTATCTGATACACTTGTTTTCTCCAAAAAGTCAATCGCAGACTCCATGTACATAGAAACACCAGCACACACTCGGGTTCTGTGCTTGAGGGTCATTTTACACAGCAAAGTTGTCAAGAAAAAGCAAAAAAAAAAAAAAAACTGGCTTTAATTAGATCATGAAAAGAACGTATGTTTGCAGTATGAGAGCTGGAATAAGAAGCCAGCACACAGCCTTGTTCTGCTTCACCTAAGAACATGCACACCAGGCCACTCGACTTCTTCACTGCTCTGAAACTGTCTATAAAGAACATGAAATTGCCAGAGCTACTGATTCCAGATTAACAAATTTCAGCAAGTGGGCAAATTCACAAATGCGAAATCCATGAATAATGAGAATTGACTGGATAATAATTTATTTAATTTACCTCAACCCTATAAGCTAAGTACTATACTATTATTATCCTCATTTCATAGATAAGGAAACTGAGACACTGAGAAATAAACAACTTGCTAAATGTTCTGTCTTAATTTAAATTAACTCTTTTGGATTTTTCCTTTCTTTTTGAACTAAAAATACATCATGCTTGGTTTAGTTTGGGGTTGTTTGTTTGTTTGTTTGTTTACTTCTTCATTTTTTTTTTCTTTGTTGATCAGTTTACAGAAATAGTATAGCTCTTTCCTACAGTGGGAAGAGAGAGCTCCTGACCTCCAATTTTTCAGATATTTGAACCAGGCCTATTTAGAGTATGTATTAGTCAACTTTCTGGGTCTATACTAAAGACAAGCTATTTTTTTTTTTTGGTTCATTGTTGTTTCCTTGTTTTTGAGACAAGATCTCCTTGCATCAGGCTGGCCTTGAACTCACTATGTAGCCCAAGTAGGCCTTGAACTTGTGGTGATCCTCCTGCCTCAGCCTCCTGAGTGCTGGGATTACAGGTGTGCACCACCATGTCCAGAGACAAACTACTTACTTGAAGAAAAGAGAGGTTTGCTTAACTTGTTGTATCAGAGGTTCAAGGTTCAGTATGAGGCAGCTCCATTCAAGAATTCATTTGCAAAGAAATAATAAGTTCTCAAGCATGAGGTCCTGAGTTCGATTCCTGGTACCCTTCCCAAAAAAAGCAATAATAAGTTCTGTTCTGTCAGCATCAATTCATACAGTACATATGGCAGGGGTATGCAGATGACTCAGACCCTCAGTTTTATACAATACAATCTATTGGAGAAAACTAGACTAATGAGTAATTATAATTCAGGAAAATTGTGAAAAGATATTTCAGGGGAAATACAAGTAAGAGATTAATTTCTTTTGTCAAAACTGGGAAAGCTTCAGGTCTCTCCCACTTAAAATTCTTCAGTGATTTCCACTTCATTCATTCAACATGTATTGAGCAACTACTCAGGGCAGCACTGTTCTGTGTGCTAAGGACATAATGCACAAAATAAAGGACTTATGAACTTACATTTTAATCAAAAAAGAGATATATAGGCAAGAGTGGTGGTGCAGGCCACTCTAGCTAAGTAATCCCAGCTACTCAGAAGGCTGAGGCAGGAAGATCAAAAATTCGAGGCCAGCCTGAAAAGTGACTTAACAAGAACCCAGCACAAAACAAAAATTTTTCAAGAAAAGGGCTGGAGATGTCACTCAGTGTTAAGGCCCTGAATTCAATTCCTGAAACAAGCAAACAAACAAACAAACAAAAAAAAATGGCAAGAGAGGGCCGGGGATTTAGCTCAGTGGTACAGACCAACTTGGCAAATGTGAGGTCCTGAGTTTGATTCTCAGTACAAAAAAAAAAAAAAAAAAAGAGAGAGACAAGGGAGAAAGATGGGGATGTAGCTCAATGGCAAAACATTTCCTATCATGCACAAGTTCCTGCATTCAATCCCAATACCACAAAGATTTAAGTAATTAATTAATTAAAGGGAAGTACATAATTAGCGAACCTAAAAACACAACTATGCCGGAGATTTAGCTCAGTGATTAAGTGGACTACAGAGAGTTGGATAATGTTTTCCAGAAAGCTATTTTATACAGTATGGTAAGAAGCTGGCATTTTAACAGAAAGCTGAAGTAAGAGGATGAGCCAGGCATGGATATCTGAAGGAAGTGTTCCAGGCAGAAGGAACCGCAGATGCAAAAGCCCTGAGACAAAGAGTGCCTGGCAGACTTGAGGAAAAGAGAAGATCAATGTTCCTGGAACTGCATGAATGGAAGGGCAGTCAGGGCAAAGTTGAGTTTACCATGAGGTGAATGAAACCTTGACAGGTGCTCTGAAAGTCATAGCTTCCGCTCAAGTTTGAAAAGTAAAATAGGTTAGCCACAATTGATTGACATTGTTGTCTCTTTCTCCCTTTGACCTGTCCATCACATTTCCCTTCATGCCATGTTTTTTTGGGTTTTTTGTTGTTGTTGTTGTTGTTGTTTTGTGGCACCAGGGATCGAACTCACAGCCTCATGCCTGCCAGACAGGCACTTATGCCACTGAGCCAAACTCCCAGCCCTAGTTTTTTGAGGCAGGGTCGCAATACATAGCTCAGACTGGCCTTGCACTCACGTTGTATCCCAAGCCAGCCTCAAACTCACAACGCTCCATTTACCTCAGCCTCCCTAGTGCTGGGATTAAAGGCATGCGCCACCACATCTGGCTCATGCCATGTTTTTAGAGGAGCTACAATATTTGGGGGACCTGGCTAAGAAGCAATTGTCTAGGGAGTACATCTAGCTGGATTCAGAGACATGTGCTTATGTGGATCATAGCTGCAGTCCCTGGGTAAGAAAACCTTCCAGGATTCCTCCTGCAGTTCGCTACCCAAAATTGTGACCCACAGATACAGAGCCAGAGGTCCAGTAAGAACAAGAATTTGTCCCACAGAGCCCATGGCTGGTACTGAACAAGGTATTAAATACCCAGAACCAGAAGTGATCTTTTAAAAGAACTCTCCCCAGGTCTGATGTGTAAACTCAAACGCAGAAGTCTCGCTTCTCATTGACACATAATCAAAATGGAAGTTCTCTCCCATCAGGCATAGACTCAGGCCTGCAGAGATTACAATGATAAATGGGCCTCTGTTGATGGAATCTCAAGAAACAGAGTTTAACAGACAAGGGCGCAAGCCCGAAGCAGTACTACAAACAGCAAGTCGATTTGTGTGTAAAGTCACCCACCATCAATAATAAAAAAACAAATTTCAAGCAACCATCCAGAAGAAAAACTGAATTATCTTCCTATTCTCTCTATCGAACATGATATTATAATATCTGTGTCATACAGAGAGACAATCAAAAAGTACGCAGACAGGCAGCTAGGAAAAAAAAACAAGACCCAGGTAGTTCTGGCAGCTTATTAATAAAAACATCATGTTTTTTTCCTCAATTCTCTGATGTTTCAATATTTACCAGGCTTTTTAACTTTTGTAATACCTGATGAGTTCTTTTCTCATGCTAAACATCTATTCACTTTGAAATGTTATTTTGTATTCCTGGTTTGGCTCTATTTGTTTTAAAGAGGAGCCCAAAATTGTAAAATCAGCTCCGAGCCTAGAAAGACTGGGTCAGAGCCATTTTAAAGGCTTATGAAGTGCAGTGTAGCAGAATCCTAGCTGCAGGTCAGCAGCAACTCCAAGATGTGGGATTTCAAGGACCAGTAGCATTTTCAAAGAAAAAGGAATTCAGGGCATTCTATTTCTAGCTTTAAAAAATAAAAAGTCATATAAATGAACACTGACACCAACCACACACATCTATAGTGGTTATGTTTTTTAATTGTACCTACACAAAAACATACTGAAGTATTTATAGATAAGAAATTAGATAGTATCCACCTTTCATTGCAGTGTAATCCACAGTGTGGCCGTGTTAGCAATTATCTGTAGTCCCTGCTACTTGGGATGCGGAGGTAAGAGGATCTGTTAAGCCCAGGTGTTCCAGGCCAGCCTGGACATCACAATGAGATGTTACATCAAAAAATAAATGAATAATATAATATAAATAAATAAACAAATCCAACAGGGTATGGGAGAGGAAGCCAGATGAAACAAGTTGGTCATTTGTTGGTATTTGTTGAAGTTGGATATTGAGTATATGGGATTCATTACATTATTTTAATTTTGTAATTGTTGGCAATTTTCATAATAAAAGGGGTAAAATTAATCCTATCTAACAAAGCCATAATTGCATAAAAGAAAGGACATAGGAGCGCAGCAGAAGCGGGGAGCCCGTCATGTACCATCCTTTCTGTTGAATACACTGAATGTAACAAATAACTCACGTGCTGTGTTTATTTTTGTTAGTACTATTTACTAAGCAGTGAAAATTCACCTCAAGCTGTTCAGGGGCAACCTATATGAGGAAGGAGCCAGATTCACATCTCACCCTCAGATAGAAAGTCTTTTGAACTAGGCATGATGGCCACATCAGTAATCCCAGCATTCAGGAGGCAGAGGCAGGAAGAAGGAAAGTTTGAGGCCAGCCTGGGCTATACAGAGAGACCCTGTGTCAGAAAGAAGAGAAAAAAAAATTTGAATTCTACTTTTCAATTTTGTGTGTGTGTGTGTGTGTGTGTGTGTGCGTGCATGTGACAGAACTCGAGTTCAATCTTGGGCTTTGCCCTAGCACCTTCACATTACTGTGTAAGTCCTATAACCTTCCCCAGGTCTTCCATTTCCTTATCTGAAAAATGTGCATAATTATATGTACCTCAGACAGTTTCTCTGAGGTGGTGGTGCCCAACATTTTTGGCACCAGAAAGGAATTTCGCGGAAGACAAATTTTCCACAGACTGGAAAGTGTGAGTGGAGTTGCGTTTCAAGATGATTCAAGCACATTACATTTACTGTGACTTTTATTTCTATTATTAGTACACTTTTATCTAATGAAATAATTATGTACCTCACCATAATACAGAATCAGTGGGGGCCCTGAGCTTGTTTTCCTGCAACTAGATGGTCCTATCTGGAGGTGATAGGAAATAGTGACACTCAAAGTATGTTGCTCATATCCAGTCTACTCTGTAACCTAGTTTTGGTTGCTGTTATTGCAGAAAACTGAGGTTCAAAAAGATAGGATGTTAGCCGGGCGTGGTGGCGCACGCCTTTAATCCCAGCACTCGGGAGGCTGAGGTAGGCGGAGCGTTGTGAGTTCGAGGCTGGCTTGGGCTACAACGCGAGCGCAAGGCCGGCCTGAGCTACATAGTGCGACCCTGCCTCAAAAAACCAGGGCTGGGAGTTTGGCTCAGTGCCTTAAGCGCCTGCCCTGGCAAGCGCGAGGTTGTGAGTTCAATCCCCGGTGCCGCAAAAAAAAAAAAAAAAAAACAAAAAGATAGGATGTTGAAAATGACAGCAAGTTTTTCAGTGCTTTTGTGACCATCTTGGGATATTTTGATTTAACTTCAATCCAAAATATATGAAGATTTGAAGTTGTCTCAAATATACTTTTAAGACCACCATCATTTGGGACCTCAGGCAGTTGACCCTCATCTAGCACGGACAACATTAATTTACCTGACTTACTCACAAATGGGTCACAGAGCATTCCTTCCCCACTTAAGGGTCTTTTATGGTTGGAAATTAATGCTCAAATTCTTTGGAAAGCTGAGGTAGGTGATCATGCACCAGCTGGGAGAAAGAAGTCTCTGTCTTGTTCTCTTTCAGAATCTCTACTTATGTTTGAAACATGTCAAAACTTCCAATTCATTCATTGCTCCATAATTCAAGCTTGGCCTTCAATGCAGTCACTTTATCTGCTGACTTGAACACAGTTGTCATTCTTCTCTAAAGTGACAGACTGAGTTCATTGAGAAGGTTGAATATGCCACAAAAATAAGAAAGCTTTGCAACCCATTCCATGTCACTGAAATGGGTTGCTAGTGGTGACTATTTTTTATAAAAGAAATCTCTGCAGCAACTTTTATAACTCAAAAACTCTGGCCAGTCATCTACTTTTAGAAAGTCGTCTTGTTTCTGTGTCTAAGAGAAGACATGTGTGTTCTGCGTCCATTTCTTCACAGCTGCACAAACAGCCATGAGCTCAGGTCATGTACTTTTATGTGGTTGATAATTTTAATCATGTCCTGTAAAACCTTAATTTCAGGTAACATTTTCAGCTAGCCAGTGTTTCTGTATGGATGACACAGCACATGGACTCACACTCAGAAGCAACCTCTTTGATCCGAGTAGTTAAGCCAGAAAGACATCCAGTCATGGCAGTCACTGTCCATGTGCATACCAACACGAAATGAGTGATTCAGTTTTTCTAACATGAAATCATTCAAAGACTTAAATAGCTCTTCAGCTGTGGTTGGCGGCAAAAACGCATGTAACATATCCTCATGCAAATCCTCCTGAAAAATCTATTGCACAATCAGTAGACACATGAGCCTGGATTGTGTATCACAGTGACTCATTAATCCTCTCTAACAATAATGCTTCAATATCATCTGCTGTTTCATCAATTCTTCTAGTTATCGTGCTGGCCAAAAGAGACACATGTGCCATCTTTTGAACTGCAGCCTGTCCCTAAAAGTTTATGACAGCCTCTCCAGAAAGTATAGATGCTTCAAAATATATCTGTTCAGTCCATGAGTGTATTCTAGCAATCTTACATGTGACAAGAATGTGAAAGAGGAGAATTAGCAGAGCTAATTTGGGTTCTTTAGGTTATTCATGAAAGAAAAAGCCAAGTCTCCTCCTAGTCAAGGCTACTGAGCACTGCCATCACAGTATACACGTGGAAGTTTAATTTAACAAATTAAAATGTTCTCTCAATTATAATCAGCAATTACCCAGTAGGAAGATTATGTGTTTGCTTCTTTCACACTGGATTGTTTGGAGCTGTTCAAGCACAGCTGCTGGAGGGAATGCTCGCCTTCCTCCTGAGGTTCGGGAAAACAAAACATACTTGCTGAATCCCATCCAGAAAAATACTTTATTTTTTAGTTCCAAAAATGAAACCAGGACTGGAACTGTAGCTCAGTAGTAAAGTACTTGCCTAGCATGTATGTGGCCCCAGGTTCTATTCCCAACTCTGCAAAAAAATAAAGAAAATGAATCCATCTTATAAAACTCACGCATGACCACATGGTGGAGCAATGTGACGTAGGACAAAGAACAGACCTGAATTGAAATTTGGACTCTGTATTAGTTTGCTGTGCTCGCTCTGGCAGCACATATACTAAAACTGTATTAGTTTGCTAGGGTTGCCTTAGTAAAGAACCACAAATCCGGTCATTCAGGCAACAGAAATTTACTGTCTCACAGATCTGGAGGGATGAAGTACAAAAGCAAGGTCTTTACAGGGATGGTTCCTTGTAAAGGCCAAGAGGGGAGACTGTTGTGGGCCTTTCTTCTTAGCTCATAGGTGGCCTGTGTGTCTTTGCACCATCTTCTCTCCTTGCCTTATGCCTCCAAATTTCCCCTTTTTAAAAGACAGCATCATATTGGATTACAGCTCACTCTAATGACTTCATTCAAACTTGATTACCTTTGTGAAGGCATTTCCCCAGGGCTCAGGATATGGCTCAGTGATAGAATACTTGCCTAGGTTGTGCAAGGTCCGAGATTCAATCCCCTGTACTACAAAAAAAAAAAAAAAAAAAAAAAAAAAAGTCTACGTCAAAAAGGTTACAGTCTGAGGCACTGGGGATGAGTATTTCAACATAGAAATTTGGAGGAGTACATAATTCAATTCGTAATAGGCTCTGTCCTTAATTACTGTGTGGCTAAACTTCTCTAAGACTCAAGTTTCTTCACCTCTAAAATGGAGATAATAATCTGTTCCTGGTAAACATTAAAATTTAGAGCTGGGCATAGTGAAACATGCCTATAATAAGATTGCAGGTTTGAGCCCAGCCTGGGCAACTTATGGCTTAACAAGACTCTGTCTCAAAGCATAAAATAAAAAAGGCTGGAGATATAGCTCATCGTAAAGGCCCTAGATTCAATCTTATGTACCCCCCAAAAATGGAGATTATTTATGTAAAGTAGTTGCTAAACTGATAACCTCAAAACAACCAGAAGTCATCTTTGCCACAACTTGGAGACCTCCTATTTGAAAATGAAGTTAATATCAAAAAACTAGACATGGAAAGAGACAGTTCCTTATGTTGCCCATCTGAATCTGGCTATGGAAGACATCGGTAACTCCCTGGAGTTTTTGTGTATGTAAGCAAATGTATTTTCTTTCTGGCTTAAAAAATTCACATGTTAAGTTTTTTTAATTTTTCTCAGAGCCTATGGCATACATAGTCAGCTTTTTGTTATAAAAAGATGTGCATTTTTCATGCCTGGCAACCCTCCATTTTTCAGAGGCTGCCTTTGATAAACTTTCTTGAGAGGCCATCAGAAAATGTATTGGTCACCTTTCCTGTTGCTGCAACATAATACCTGACACTCACAACGTAAGGGAGAAGAAGTTTATTTTGATTCAAGTTTTCAGAGGATTCAGTTCATGGTCAGCTAGTTCCAAGACTTGAACATTATGGCAGGAGGATCTGACAGAAGAAAACCACTCAACTCATGGAAATGGGGAACCAGAACCCATTGGAAAGAATGCCAGAGAGGACTGGGCTCAAACTAGATATAGCTCCCAAGGTTACCCTTCCATGATCCATCCAGACACACCCCAAGGTGTGCTTTGCTAATCCTCTAGGTGACTCTAAATCCAAACAATTTGATAACCCACTTTAACTGTCACAGAGAATGCCTTTTAAAAACTAAACTGTGCAACTAAAGTTGGTTTTTTTTGTTTGTTTGTTTGTTTGTTTGTTTTGTAGAGCTCAGAGTTAAACCTAGGGCCTCTCAAGTACTAGGCAAGTACTCTACCACTGAGCCACATTCCAAACCCTACAATTAATCTTTTAAGGCAAAAGTCCTCACATGTGGTATAGCTCCCCCCAAAACATCATTATTGAACTTGGTACAGTGGTGCGTGCCTATAATCTGAGCTACTCAGGAGGCTGATTCAGAAAATCACCAGTTTAAAGCAAGCATGAGCAACCTAGCAATACCTTGTATTAAAAAAAAAAAGTTGTTTGTTTCAGAAACCCTAAGGAGGGCTCAAAACATTTGCCTAGACATATAGATTATTTCTTTCTGCTCTGTGCCTTTTCTTCTGACTCACTCTCTCAGGTGTCTGGGAATACGCTACCTAACTTCTTGTTCCTAATAAAATTCCACTTATTTCCATCCTTTATTGCTTCCATAAATAAATTACTAAGAACCTCAAATTTTCACTAAAATATAAATTATCTTCCAGAGATACATGCATTTTCATAGGAATCAAATACCTGAGTTTTTAATAGTGAAACTATTAAAAACAAAGACTTCACACATCAAGATCTCCTGAACTTGAAACGAGAAAAATAAAAAAAAAAAATGATCAGGTATGTGTGGCACATGCCTGTAATCCCAGCACTCTGGGAGACTGAGGCAGGAAGATTACAAGTTTGAGCAGAGTCTGGTAACTTAATGACTTAGCAAGACCCTGTCTCAAAATAAAAAATAAATAAATAAAAATAAGCCAGCTGTGGTGGCGCATGTCTTTAATCCCAGCACTCAGGAGGCTGAGATAGGAGGAGTGTTGTGAGTTCGAGGCCAGCTTGGGCTGCAACGCGAGGGCAAGGCCAGCCTGAGTTGCATAGTGCAACCCTGCCTTGAAAAATTAGGGCTGGGAGTTTGGCTCAGTGATTTAAGCGCCTGTCTGGCAGGCTACAGATTGTGAGTTCGATCCCCCTCAATGCCGAAAAACAATAAATAAACAAATAAATAAATAAAAATAAAGAGGGCTGAGAATGTAGATAAATGCCAAGACCATGATACAAAAAGAAAGAAAACCTTATGCACTAGTTGTGTGCTACAAATCACGGTCTCCTGTAAACCTTCTCCATTTCAATTTCACACATATTTTTAAAACAAAAAGAAGCTACAAAGTAACTATTGTACTCATTTTACAGATACAGGAGCAGCCTAAATTACATAGTAGAAGAGCAAGGATTTGATGTCATCAGATCTTCCTAACTACAAAAGACATATCACCTCACTGCCCAATCACCCTGTCTATCTCATCCTGGCATGATGAGCCCCAGCAAGTCCCACAAAGAGAACTCTTGTCATGAGTATGTGAAGCACTCTGAAAACACAGTGGAATACAAAACACTTTACAAATATAAGACACCCATATTAGACCACAGATCAACTTCTCGGATCATTATGTGCCATTGGTATCAAGATTGAAAACACTTAAAGTCTCTCACAGACCTCAAGGTCTATGATTCTCAAACCATGAAGTATATAACTGTTATTACAAAAAAGGAAAAAAAAAAAAGAAAGAAAAAGAAATCCTGCAAACTATTTTTTTAAGACCTGCCTCTCCCAGGATGTTTTCAGTTGCAAGCAACAAGGGCTTCAACAATAGAAGGGATTAGCCGGGCGTGGTGGCGCACGCCTTTAATCCCAGCACTCGGGAGGCTGAGGTAGGCGGAGCGTTGTGGGTTCGAGGCCGGCTTGGGCTACAACGCGGCGCAAGGCCGACCTGAGCTACATAGTGCGACCCTGCCTCAAAACACCAGGGCCGGGAGTTTGGCTCAGTGGCTTAAGCGCTTGCCCTGGCAGGCGCAAGGCTGTGAGTTCAATCCCCGGTGCCGCAAAAAAAAAAAAAAAAAAAAACAATAGAAGGGATTGACTAGTTCCTGTGATAAAAAAGTGTAGATGTGGACTCAGGAGAGTTTTTATCCCGGAGCTCCATAGTCAACAAGATCTGATTTCCTTCTGTTTCTTGGTACTGCTTTATTCAGTTCAGTTGCATCCTAACATGAGTTTCCCTTGTGGGCCCCAAATAGCTGCCAACCTGCTTTTTCATTCAGAGCCTAAAGAAAAAAAGTCTTGTCCTAGTATCCCTGTAAGGGTCCTGAGATTTGTTTTGATTGCATGGCCCAGGTCATCTGCTTGCCTCCATTCTGATCACTATCACCAGAAGGATGAAATGCAGCAGTCATCGGCTTACTGGGTTGTATGCTATGTCAGTGGAACCCAGAAAGGCATCTCTGACCTCAATATGGGGAGGATTGCCAAGTAGAAATTAGGAGATGTTAGAAAAGGAGACGTTTCTAAAAAATGCTAGACAAGCATTCAACATGTGCCCATCATGAAGCCTTTACTTTCAATTCTTCCTTTCTGAGGACCCAATTTGCCAACTAGTTTGAAGCTTCCAGAACACACTGATCTAGCCCCTAATTAGCCAGACTGTACCACGTTTCACCCTAGATTTCTGTTCACTGAGCACATCAATCCTCCACTTACTCATTTTATGATTCAAATTAGCAAGACCCTTTCAATAGCTTAAATCTCTCCACTGAACAAGCCTGTCTGTTATCTGGAAATATATAGTCACATGAACTTATTCAAAACACAACATTTTCTCATTATAATGAGACACCATTATTAATGGCAGAGTGCCCATCAGAAATGAAACTAATCCTTCACTTTGTTCAAAATAAATGTGCTCAAAAACGTACAGAGATGGTAAAATTAATTTGAGAGTAATCAATTCCTGCATTTTAAATGAACATAATTAAGTAATCGTTAAATTATTTAATGGGCTTCATTAAGCTTATTTCTGGCTTGGGTGTCACATTTTTTATCCCAATTAGCTCAAGTGCTAAAATTAATTTTTTATTACTGGTAAGAGTACTAATCCAAGTCAGGAAGAGCACAACACAAATCTGTCCAGCCCTGTGTAGATTGAGACGGACCACCTTTACCCTAAGGATAGGATTGGCTGTGTCAGTAGAAATAAAGCTATTAGGGTTTGGATCTAGAATGTCCCCCAAAAGACTCATGTGGTCAGGTGTTGGGCTTTTGGAAGATGATTGGATCATGGCTGTGCTATAGCACCAGTGGATTGGCCCACTGAAGAGCTCAGGGCTGATGGTGCTGTTAGGAGGTAGGGGCTGATTGGAAAAGGTGGGTCCCTGTGGGCGGGACCCAGAAGGGTTCATCTCCCTGCCTGCTCTTCCCTTCTTTCTCTACTTCCTGGCTGCCAGGCCCTGAGCAGGCACACACACACACACACACACACGCACACACACACACACACTTCCACCGTCCCTTCCTGCCTTGGCATCAGCCAACTACAGACTGAATCCTCTAAAAACACCGTGAGCCAAAGTAAACCTCTACTTTAAATTGTGGATGCTGGTATTTTCTCCCAGCAACCAGGAAGTGACTAGGACAATAGCCAATGAAAGTTTAAAGAAGTAAGCCAGGTGTGGTGGCACAGGCCTGAAATCCCAGCACTTGGGAGGCTGAGTCAAGAGGATCATTGCTAGTTTGAGACCAGCCTGGGCTACAAAGTGATTTCAAGGCCAACCTGAACTGCATAGTAAGACCCTGTCTCAAAAATAGGGCTGGGGCCGGGCGTGGTGGCGCACGCCTTTAATCCCAGCACTCGGGAGGCTGAGGTAGGCGGAGCGTTGTGAGTTCGAGGCCAGCTTGGGCTACAACGTGAGCGTAAGGCCGGCCTGAGCTACATAGTGCGACCCTGCCTCAAAAAAACCAGGGCCAGGAGTTTGGCTCAGTACCTTAAGCGCCTGCCCTGGCAGGCCGCGAGGTTGTGAGTTCAATCCCCGGTGCCGCAAAAAAATAAATAAATAAATAAATAAAAAATAAAAATAAAATAGGGCTGGGGATTTAGCTCAGTGGTGTAAGCGCCTGCCTGGCAGATGTGAGGCTGTGAGCTCAATCCCCAGTACCAAAAAAAAAAGTTTAAAGAAATAACCCAAGCAGGTCTATGGCAAATGTCTGACCTGCTTCCAGCCAGATAGGGCACTCTGTCAGACTCAACCGGAGGTCCCATAGAAAGCCTTACAATAGAAGCATCTCTGGGGAAAACCTAAAAGGAAGCTGTGTCAATGCTATATTGTCACCAAGAATGAGCCTGCACACCATTTAGAGCAGGAGAAATCTGGGCATCTCACAGACCCATGCTCAAGTCCCAGTGCTTACTAGTGGTAGATGACATGATTCAAAGCAATTTATAAAAGATCTCTGAGCCTCAGTTTCCTTATCTGTAAATGGGGATGGTAAGGTAAATCATTGTTTCTCAGAACTGCTCGTGAGAATTAGCTATAATTTGTACAAAGTATATGGCAAATGACACTCGCTCAATAAGCATAATTGCTATTTTTATTATCAAAATCAGATATCAACAGATTTCATCTTCAGGGATGCTAAGGTTAAGACATAGACTAATTTTTTTTCAATATAAACACTAATTATAAGCCCCATAAATAGCAAAAGATTCTAAGTGGCAGTGTTGTTTTTAAAAAAATGATACCTCAAAAAATATTTTTAAGAAGACAATATGCAATCAAGGTGTTTTATGATACTAAAAAAAGAGAGAGGCAGTGGAGTGCGGAGTTTGAGAACACAGAGTCTGGAGACCGATTGCCTGGATTCAAGTAAAGCAACCATTCCTGGCTGTGTGACATGGGCAAGAAAATTAGTCTGTGAAAGGCTTAGTTACTGCATCTAAAACTGAGGACAGTAATAGAATTAAATCACTGTGATGATTGAATTCTATACTGTACAGAAAGTTAAGAGACCAGCACACAGCAAACTCTCAGTGTCTTTATCTGTGACCATTATTATTAATAGTAGAAGTATTATAGCAAGGTAGGACATCATCAGATATGTTTGCTGATTTGAATAAAACAGATTTTAAATTCAGACAAAAATGTATAGATTTAATCCATTAACTTAAAGCCTGAAACAAAGTCAATTCATTAATTTAATAAGAATTTTCTGGTTCCACTGTTGGTCTGACACAAAATTTGTAGAGTAACAACAAACATTTTGGGAACATTTTCAAGCATGTTACACCACTTCAGCTTTTCATATCAAGTTAGAAAACTTTCCCAATGTCTTCACAGGAGGAGGTGACCAAAATGTTCATGGGTACATCGTGTGGGAAGCTACCTTTCCTGTTCATACATCAGACTAGCCCTCAGGTCACAGTTGGAAATGCAAATCAGGATCTCAGTGTCCTAGCCAGCATGGTCTTTCAGTAATGTGACAAAGCCACACTAGGGACCAAGTGCCTCTGAGTTCCAGAACAGGCTGTCTTTGTTTGTCTTGCTATACTGCACCCATTATGGATGTCTAACACTGAAGAGATCCAACAAAATTAAAATTACACACAGATACCTAAAAGCAATTGTCAACCTCTGTTTGCTTTCTCCTTATTTTTTTTTCTTCTCCTTCTCCTCCTTATTTTTATTTTTATTTTTATTTTTATTTTTATTTTTATTTATGTTTTAAGAGCCAGAGCTGCTGTTCGAACTGTTGAGTCCAACAAGGTGCAGATTTTGGACAAATTGGCTCCTATGCTTGGAGAAGAGGGACAGCCAGACATTGCCTACCCAAGCTAACTTCCACAGTGACTCCTCTGCCTTCTCTGATTTTTCAGAAAAAGACAGACCTTCTGTTCTATTGAAAGAGACAATCACACCTCCCTGTGTGAATGAAGTATACATTCATTAGCAAAGTAGGCCAGTTCTGAGACTTGATGAAGCCCTAGATTTCTATAGAGACATTTGTTCAAAGCAGATTAGAACAGGATCCTGCCATAGATTCTGTTGTGATTTGTTTAAATGTGCCCTCAAAGCCTCATGCAATCATGGAGATGGCTGTGTGTAGCGTTTGTGATTGATTCATTGTCTAGCGCTGAGATCGGTGGTGTGAGTGCTGCACCCTCCCAGAGGCAGGGAGCCGGCATGCAGTATAAGGGCAGGAAGGAGGCTTTGCCCCTTTTTGCCCTTTCCCTCTTGCTGTTTGTGGCTGCTGTGAGCAGCTGTCCCTCAGTCACACCACCCTGCCTTGGAGCCAGCTAAGTATGGACTGAAACCTCCAAAAAAACTGTAAGCTAAATAAACTTTCCCTTCCCTAATTTTGGGTGTCAGGTATTTTGTCTCAACAACAAGAAAAAAGTAACCAAGACAGATTTTTAGAATCATGTGAGTAGAAATCCCCTTAAACCGTTTATTGGAAACAAGACAGATGAAGGATCTAATTCCAGTTCAGGTGCCATCCCTGAAAGTACAGACCACAAGCCTTGCTGGGTTCATGCAAGGGAGGGAAATGCCTCCTAGCTATATATTCCAGCTCAATTTCCATTGCTGAAGATCATTTTGAACATTCACCAAATTAATTAACAGTCACTAGATTTGCCAATAAAAATCCATTTTTCATACCAGTGTGCTAATTAGCAAATCCTCTGCTGGTGATCTAGAATACATGAATGGAAGATTTTCAGTAGCCACCTCTGTCTGGTGTCTGGGTTCCATGTGATAGAATGGGAGCTGTCTGCCCCAAATTGTGCACACTGCTAGTGTGTGGCCTGACCACCAGGGAAATTGGGAGTAGGCATATGTCTACTCTTTCATTAATTATGCTAAAGAATTTTAAAGTAGGTTTAAAAAATTGTAACATAGCCGGGAGTTGTGGCACATGCCTTTAATCCCAGCACTCGGGAGGCTGAGGTAGGCGGAGCATTGTGAGTTTGAGGCCAGCTTGGGCTACAACGTGAGCGCAAGGGGCCTGAGCTACATAGTGCAACCCTGCCTCAAAAAACTAGGGCTGGGTGTTTGGCTCAGCAGCTTAAGCGCGCCTGCCTGGCAGGTGCGAGGTTGTGAGTTCAATCCCTGGTGCCGCAAAAAAAAAAAATTGTAACATGATGAAAGCATGTTTGTTGATATTGGCATATAGCAAGCCAGATAAAGAGAATCAGGATCAACTCACTCTTCAAATCTGAGGTCACAAGTTGTAAAGACAGAGAGGGGAAAAAGAGAAATAAAGAGAATCAGGATCAACTCACTCTTCAAATCTGAGGTCACAAGTTGTAAAGACAGAGGGGAAAAATGTGTCTGAAGCCTCTTAAGTGATCCAACAATTAGTGCAAGTTTGGAAAGGGGCACAGGACCTCATTCCATTGTTTAAAAGTTACTGAGCTATATATATAGTTTTTTGTTTTTTGTTTTGTTTTGTTGTGGCACCAGGGATTGAACTCACAACCTCGCGTCTGCCTGACAGGAGCGTAAGCCGCTGAGCCAAACTCCCGGCCCTGGTTTTTTGAGGCAGGGTCGCACTGTGTAGTTCAGGTTGGCCTTGCGCTTGTGTTGTAGCCCAAGCTGGCCTTGAACTCACAATGCTCCTCCTACCTCAGCCTCCCAAGTGCTGGGATTAAAGGCATGTGCCACAACTCCTGGCTTCACTGAGCTATATTCTAAACTAGGTGCTTTCCGGATAGGTCCTGACTGTCAGTTCCCTGATACTTTTACTATCCCGGTCAAAGTTCATAAATCTTGCCCCACTTTGCATAGCAAGTTAGAGAAAAGAGGCAGCTAGCTGGAAGGTAAATGTCTCTGTTCATGCTGCTGTAACAAAATGCCACAGACTGGTTAACTTACACAGAACATAAATGTCTTTCCTTTTGCTTACAATTCTGGAGCCTGGGAAATCTAAAATTAAGGCATTAGCAGGTTTGGTGTCTGGTGAGAACCTAGTCTCTCTGCCTCCAAGGTGGTGACTTACTGCTGCATGCTGTGGAAGGGAAGAACACTGTCCTCGTGTGTCAGAAGAGCAGAAGAGAGAACGTTCTACTTTTCAAGGTCTTTTTTTATCAGAACTCTAACCCCACCACTGAGGATTTGGTTATCATGATGTGATTATCTCCTAAAGACTCCATCTCTCAGCACTATCACATTGGTGACTAAGTTGCAACACATGAATTTGTGGGGACTCATTCAGATCATTGGCAGTGAGTCACATCGAGCGTTTGGAACACTGAGGCAGGAGGATCAGGAATTCAAGGACACTTTGAACTACTTAGCAAGACCCTGATTCAAAAAAAAAGAAAAGGAACTGGAAGACTTCTTTTTCCCATTCTTTAATATTTAAACATTTTGCCTAATTTTAGCCCTGTTCTTATTTCTGCATCCTTTATTTTTTAGGGAAATTTTTTTCTATTTGAGATCCTGAGATACTCCAGTAATTTAAAAGCTTCATAAATTGTCCCTTTTTAATGTATGAGAGTCTGATCAATTATAGATGTCACTAAAATGCTAACATTTCACCTCACAATTAGCAGACTTTTAATGATACCATTAATAAAGATTGGATGAGACCAAGACTCTAACAGAGCTGACAAAAGCATAAAGTAGTATAAATTTCTAGGACAGATATTTTAGAAATATGTATCAAGAACTTTTGGCATACATACTTTGATTTGGTAATTATGTCATGCAAATTACCTCAAGAATCATTTAGAGAAGTTAAGATTTGTCAGTAGACATGTTCCCCAGAATTTTATTGGTAATCATGATAAATTAGAAACATTTCAAATGTCCAATATAAAGAAATTGGTAAACTAGTCATGGCACGTTTACACAGAGTCTTATGCAGTCATTAAAATCAGATTTTTTAAATAATTAAAGACATGAGAAAATGTTCATGGGATAATATATTCTAAAATAAACCCCTAACACTAAAAATACGGTACGTTCCCTATTTTGCACTGATAGCTTGCATATGTAACATAAATGTAATTTTTTTAATGTTGAAAGAAAATACCTCAAAATGTTAAAAGTGATCACTCAGGAATGAATGGTGATCTGTAGTTTCTTCTCATATTGCTCTGTATTTTCCAAATTTTCTTCCATAACCATGAATTTTATCATTTTAATTACAATTTTCTCGATCCTTCGGTTCATGAGCGTGATGATTGGGTGTTCATGCCCCATGCATGAGATGTGCCTCCCTCAAACCTTGTTAGGATGTCGGCACGTTACCCGTCTGACGTGAAAAAAAAAAATTACAATTTTCTGCCAGATCTGGTGGCACATGCCTGTACCCAGTACTTAGGAGGCTGAAGCAGAAAAATTGCTGCAAGTCTGAGGCCAACTTGGGCTACATAGCAAGACCCTGTCTCAATAATAAATAAGCAAATACAACTGCCCTTTGGTATTACACAGGGTTTGTTCCAGAACCCCCAGGGATACTAAATCTTAGAGTCTTCAAATCCTTTACATAAAATGGCCAAGTGTTTGCATATAACCAACACATTTCTTCTGTTATACTTAATTTATCTCTATATTGCTTGTAATACTTAATATAATGAAAACACTATATAAGTAGTGGTTATATTACAGTTTAAAGAATAATAACAAAAACTATATATTCAGTACAAATACAATTTTTCAACTATTTTTGAAGCATGAATAATAATAATATTGAATAATAAATGTGAATAATAAACTAATGTAAATAATAAATGTGAAATAGCAAATGTCATTGTCAGATACAGAGGGCTGACTCTACATGATGTGTGTGTGTGTGTGTGTGTGTGTGTATTCTGTGTTCAAATGCTCCTCCCTTTGATGAAATCTAGGCCTAGAAAAGTCCTAAAAATTGATAAGAGATACAGACACAACTTGTTACATTCCAAGGTCATATGCTGTGTTGCTATGTACAAAGATTACTGTGCTGTGGATATATTATACAGACATTTTTATTAACAGGAAACTCTGGCTAAATAGAAACTTCAGAAAATAGAACATAAACAACTTCACCTTAAGCTGCTGCATTTGCTAAGACATCGCATGCCTTAGAAAGGATTGAGGCGCTAGAGATCATCTACTCCAGTAGGTTCAAATATTTTAAGCATAGAATCCTTCCCTTAAGTGAAATCTTATGAAAATCTTCAAATACATAAAAGTGAGGGTGTCAGATCTAAAACTCTACCCATCTCACCTGTGTTCAGAGGAACCAAGGGGTTCTGTAGATATTGATTGTAAAGCATTCGGAACAGACTGGTTCCTCTTCCCCCACCCAACCACAGGGGTTCAACTTCCAGTGATTTGACTTCACAAAGATGTGGAGCAATGAGCATTTAAGTAGAAACTGTGTTTCAAATTTTGAATTGTTTTTTCTTTTTTTTAACTGGTACGTGTTTGTGGTGCACAATAAACCCACTCATTGTGGGTAGTTGGTACCTGTACATAACACTTCTTAATGTTTTTTTACGACTCCTTTCTGTGCCCCTACCCAACACCACTTGCAGTTGGATCTTTTCTCGGGCTAGAAATGTGCAAAAGGATCTTCTCTTGTGCTGCTGAGAAGAGAAAATGGCCTCCACTCCCAGTCAGCCAGGTGTCACAAATGCACTCTATCACTAACTTACCACATTTTCCATTTAAAGATATTTTCAACTTACAATGAGTTTACAGAGAAATAGCCCCATCATAAACTGAGAGGCATCTGTATGATAAAGGGGTTACAGGGGATGTGATTAAATCAAGGGTCTTGAAATGGAGCGATTACCCTAGATTAACCAAATAGGCCAATGTCTTTATATGGGAAAGAGGGAAGCAAGAGGGTCAAGAAGATGGGACAAGGGAAGCAGAATCAGTGACATGAAAGAGTCACCAGCCCAGGAATGGGAGCAGCCTCTGGAAACTGCAAAAGGCAAAGCAAACAAATTCTCCCTCAGAGCCTCCAGACAGAAACGGGTCACACTGAACCCTTGCTTTGTTAGTCCATTGAGACTTCTGACCTGCAGCACTGGAAGGCAATGGATGTGTGTTGTTTTAAGCCAGAAAGATTGTGGTCGTTCTTTACAACAGCCGCAGAAAAAAAGAATGGGGAGGGGAGGAAATTTAGGGAGGGAGAAAAACAATGGACAAAGTAAGTCAATTACTTCAGCCTGAGATTCTGCAGGCTGTGAGACTCTCGAGGGTTATCGTCACATGCACCCAGCACTCAGCATACAGCCTGTGCTCAGTTCATCACAGGTATTGGGTTCCTTAGATCAAATATTAGCAAACACGTACATAGTCTGACTCCTCAGACACTATCCTGAGTGGTTTCCATATATTAACCAGTTCAGTCCTTATGAAGCTATGAGGCAGGTGCTATTATTATTCCCATTTGACAGATGAAGAGACTGAGGTGGTGAAATTTTGAGAAACTTCCCCAAGATTACCAAGCCATTAGATGGCAAGGCCAAGTTTAAACCCAAGCAATTTGTGTGTTTTATTACTATTGCCTCTGAATTGAGGGCAAAGGAAGGAAATGAGGGGAAGAGAGGAAGAAAGGAGGAACAACGGAG
>RJWM01028475.1:0-25591 GCA_004363535.1 Dasyprocta punctata
AAAAAAAAAAAAAAAAAAAAAAAAAAAAAAAAAAAAAAAAAAAAAAAAAAAAAAAAAAAAAAAAAAAAAAAAAAAAAAAAAAAAAAAAAAAAAAAAAAAAAAAAAAAAAAAAAAAAAAAAAAAAAAAAAAAAAAAAAAAAAAAAAAAAAAAAAAAAAAAAAAAAATTAAATACAAAATTACATGAGATCCCATAATCCCATGCCAATATGATATGAAACACGTATGTCAAAAAGATATATGCACTACAAATTTAAAATATATGGATTCACTAGTGGATGAATAAGTGAACATAAAATGATATACATACATACACAATGAAATGTTATTCAACCTAAAGGAAGAAGGAAATTTTACCATGAATGAAAGACTGAATGAACTTAGAAAGCATGTCAAATGATATAAGCCATCTGTAGAAAGACAAGTAATACATGACTTTGCTTCTATATGAAATCTAAAAATCTGAATTTTGAGAGCAAAGTAAAATGATAATTATCAGAAGTTGAGAATAGAGAGATTGGGGAGATGTTGATCCAAGGACTGAAAATTTTACTTAGATTAGAGGAATAATTTCAAGATATAGAAAATGTAGCAAGAGAGTATAGTTAATAAAAATATAGTCGTTTATCTCTTAACAATAATCATGCATTCTGAGATTGAGCCAATAGGTGATTTGATCTTTGCAAAAACAGCACAGAGGATGTAAACGTAAAGTGAAGATTTTGTGGGTTTCATTCTACAGCATTGTAATATCCTGAATATTATACTGAATTCAACCACACATTTTTTTTTATTTCTCATTGCATGCAAAAGTACTGTTTACGATATATGGTAGTTCATTAAATGTGTAATAGAAGAGTGCCTAAAAAGGTACATAATTTGTACTTTAAAACTGTAAGCAAGTCTAAGATGTTTCAGCAAGCCATAATTTCTTTTGCAGGTGGAGGGTCTTGTCCAGAGTTGATGACTGCTGGTTGATCAGGGTGAGGGTAGTGGAAGAACAGGTAGGCTGTGGCAGTTTCTTAAAAATAGACAACAGTGAGTATCCCACATTGATTGACTTCTTTTCAGGAAAGATTTTCTCCAGTAAGTGGTGCTATTTGAAAGCTTTTCATCCATACCAGAATTTCTTTCTAAACTGGAGTTAATCTCCATGCTTTTATCAAGTATGTATGTAATATCCTAAGTCATTGTATTCTTCACAACACTGTCTGTAGAATCTTCACCAAGAATACTGTAGCTGCTTTTCCAGATGCTACTTTCTTTGCTTATCCATAAGAAGCAACTGCTCATCCATTAAAATTAGTCATGAACTTGTGGCAAATCTTCAGGCCTTCCCTGTAATTCTCATTGTCTTGATATTTCTACCACAACAGTATTTACCTGCTGCAAAGACAACTTTAACCCCCTGGAGCTGGCTATGAGAGTCAGAATCAACTTCTTTCAAACTCCTAATAATGTCGATATTCTTATTTCCTCCATGAATCACAAATATATTTCATGGCATGCAGAATGATGAAATCTCTCTAAAAATTTTCAATTTATGTCGTCCAGTTTTATCAAAGGCATCAGCCATAGCCTTACAAATGGTGTTTCTTAAATATAAGACTTGACAATCAGAAGCACACCTTGGTCATCAGGTGTGGAATAGGTACTGTGTTAACAGGCGCGCAGACGTCAATCCCACTAAATATCCATCAGGGCTCTTGGTGAGCAGCTGCATTGTCAGGGAAGAGTAATATTTTGAAAGAAATCTTTTTTTAACTGTCTCAATAGTGGGCTTAAAATATTCAGTAAACCACATTATAAACAGATGTGCTGTCATCCAGACTTTGTTACTCCATTTATAGACCACAGACAGAGATTTTGTGTAACTCTTAAAGACGCTGGGATTTTTCAGAATGCCAAATCATCACTGGCATTGATTTAGTCACCAGACACATTAGCTCCTAACGAGAAAGTCAGCCTGCCTTTTGCAACTTTGAAACCAGGCATCCAACATGTCTTTTCTTTCTTTCTTTTAATTTTTGAAATATGTATTACAGTAAAAGACACCTTGTTAGTCATTCCTCCTAAAATACTCCCTCTTGCTTCAAACACGCTTATCCCATTATTCTTGCCACTTCCTGAAACAGTTCTACAAGCTCATCTTCATAGCTTCAGTTGTAGTGTTATGCCTACTTTGATGTCCTGAATCATTTCAACTTTTTATGGTCGCTTTGACTTTGGAGAAGACCCAGAAATTGCATGCTGCCAGATCCAGTGAATAAGGCGAGCAAAGATTCATTGCAATGTTTTGTGTGTCTGGTTTTCTGTTGAATGGCACTGGGCAGTAGCATTCAGTGTGTATGTGTATATGTGTGTGTGTGTATGTGTGCATGAAGCTATAAATTTGTAGATGGCACCGTCTTTCAATAAAATACTATTTAACTTATTTTGAATTTTTTTCAGTGTGGTCATTTTTTTTTTTCGCAGTACCAGGGATAGAACTCACGACCTCACACCTGCCGGACAGGCACTTAAGCCACTGAGTCACACACCTGGCCCTAGTTTCTTTGAGTCAGGGTCACACCGTATAGCTCAGGCCTGCTTTGCCCTCGCGTTGTAGCCCAAGCCATCCTTGAACTCACAATGCTGCACCTTCCTCAGCCAACCAAGTGCTGGGATTAAAGGCATGCACCACCATGCCCGGCAGTGTAGCCATTTTTAACAATCAGTCAAGTCTTCTGGATAAATGATTGTCATTTCTATTTCAAGAGTTGCTCTTTCACCTTTCTGTTTATGTTATTCAGATGGTTCATTCCCTAAACTTCACGAGCCAACTTCTGCTAGCTGCAGACTTATGCAGATTCTTTACTTCTTTCATCTGTCACAGAATTGAACAGACTTAGGCACTTATTTTGGATTAGGCGTTAGTTTAAGGACATGTGGATCATTTGGCTGTCTTTCCTACAAATTTCAGTCACCTCAGTCACTCCAAAGATCCTTCTTTGCCCTCTCAAGCAAAGAGAATACCAAAGTCCCTTCAGGATTGCCTACTCTGCCGTTAGGTAGAAAACTTGTGTGATCTTACGGTTCTCCTCATTTGTGTTACCCCCAAGAGATCTTGGCTCTTCTTTTTCCAGTTTTGTATTTGATTGCAGATAAAAATTTCTGATAAAATACTCATTTATGATCTGTGCCAAATGTTTATCATGAAATAACTGGATAAATTACAGATTGTAGAACTTTACACATACATATCAAAATGGTAAATATTCTTATAGTACAAACAAGTCTTCAACTAGGCAAAAATACAATGTATCTAATAGAAAAGGGGTAAAGTATATTTCATACAATTTATAAGTTGGTTATATTGTTGAAAATACAGATGGAATATTATAGTTTACTTAAGCTAACAAAAATGACAGAAAAAATTCAAAAAAAAAACCTCCTAAAATCAGATCAGAAACTAAATAAGTGTGAATAAAACTGACAACATCCAGTGCTTTTGAGAATATGGGAAATAGGCTTATCTATATATGATTTGTGACACTGTATATTCCTACAATTTTTTAAGAATAATCTGGTAGTGTCTCATAATACCAATTGTATAAATGCTCAGAAAATGATGGCAAACTTATGATAATTTCTAATTTGAAAACAATGAAAAACAGACTAAGAACAGACTAAGGTATGTGTTAAATAATGCATATTTCAGGAGTATTTACACTGGCACAGATTTTGAAACAATTTGAATTTATATAATATAGGCTATAATTTAAGAGACTGATGTCTGCTAAACAAACAATAATCTGAAGCAATTTATATTAAATGTCAGGTCATAGTTGATCTATGATTAAATTACCTATGACTGCATAATTTGATGCACTGAATAAAAATTCAAATATGTACAAAGTTTTTGATCTTCATTATATAAAAGGATCATTAATGAAACTGAGTGATATGGCCTTACTTTTTCAAAATACCCATTTTCTTCGATTTACTAGTCAAGATAACCTATCTACCTATATATAACTAATATCAATTATATGGAAAATAAACAGCTAGAATCTTGTACTGATGAAAGTGAAAAATAAAATGTACAATATAATGAGGGAAACTCAAACTAAACAACCACTGGCTGTAACTTGCTATTATTAAGGTAAATAACAGGGTGTCCATTTGTTTCAGTGTGGTGTATTAATTCCCACAAAATCTGGTTTCCTTTAGTTGTATCAAATAAGAGGCTACATGACAAAGCAATGAAGTGCCTGGCTCTAGACTTTATCAGTAGGTTCTAATACTTTAGCACTTGCTAATTAGCTTGAAAGCACTGGCAAAACTCTATGTTGTCTCACTGTGATTTAGGAAATCATTGAGATTTGTATCATTTTCAATGAGAATATAATTTATTATATTACTTTAAGTTATTTGTTGTTCTGAAGATTAACACAAAGGTGCATAGGACCAAAGTGACAAAAACAGCTAAGAAACACCAGACTATGTCTAAAAAAATGGATAGAACATTTGTAAATTTATGATTACAATACTTGAGTAACTAGATTTAAATGAATTTATATATGAAAATAATTTGATATTATTAAAATACTACTTTGATTTTGTTATATTCCCTACTCCTCAAGTTCCAGTAAGATTTATCTGTAATAAATAAAACTCTAGAGATAAAACTTTCCAAAATTTCACCTTAGTTTCTTCAGAGATGTGTACAGGAAGACAAAGTGGAAGTGTTTAAAAGTTAATCTGGTGTTAGAATGTGCATGAACATGGGCATAAATTCAAATAAGGTTTAGTACACAAAAATACACTTTTGTTTTTCAGAAGGCATTCTATAATCTGCTTAATAAGTGATAGTGGAGGGTTAAAAATAGTTTACTGGTTTGCTTAACTGGAGAGAGATAAAAAATTGAGATTTGATAAATGGAATTCCTCTGCTCCTTCTACTGAGATTGTATGTTGAGTGCTGAGGACAGCCAAGGGCGACCGTGATTGCTTCAGCAGAACAGAGCTCTCTACTCTAGCCCCCATCTGAGAAATCTTTTATTACAGAATAGCCCACTTATTATAAATCATTATTCCTGTTCATGCACTGTTAAGGAGGAAGAATGACAGTTCATTCAAAGTGATACAAAGCTCAGTGATTTCCTAAATCACAGTGAGACAACATAGAGTTTTGCCAGTACATTCAAGCCAATTTTCTTGCACTGTTCTCTACGTGATAATAAGGAACCAAAACTTTACTAACTTGATGTAAAGTTTGCACAAGTTAAAGTATCCTTTCCATTTCCCAAGCTCATGAAACAATTCACTTGCAGAGAATGTAGGTTATGTATTTTCCAGTATAATTTTGAAATAATCTCAATAGCATAAGTTTCTAAGTATCGATGTATTATTTATCAATATATTGTTAATGACAAAGTCTAAATTTTTAGATCCTAAAAATTATTATGCTTGTGCTATATATAGTTCTTTATATACTAAAGTCATACAACAATACCTGAATCCCAAATTAGTTCTTTTAATATTTTAGACCATGTTATCTAGGTTCTGCTCCTGACTTATTTTTTATTGGTCCACTTTAATTATGTAGAATGGTACGTTTCACTGATTCCATACGTGCATGCAATATACTTTCATCACATCTACTCTCCAATACCTCTTATTGCCTTCATTTTGCTAAAAGCCTCCTTTTTATTTTGACTTATTTTTCTAATAGCAATTTACATGGCATGACTGATGACATTTAGATTTTAATTCCATGAAATCAAAGTTTCTAAACATTTGATTTTTGTATTCTTTACAAGGTATAAGAAACAAAATGATGACACATGTGTATGGGGTATTTTTACATGTGTAGGATAGAAAAATTCATTTAATACGCTCAAAATGCATGAACATAGACGACAAGATTAATTAATAATTGTTTTATTCTATTATAATTAAATTTGTTTGTATGGTTTAAAGAATCACGCACATATGCCACTGAGCTTCCCATTCATCATTAGTTAAAAAAGGGATAAAAATGATCTTATAATGGTGGAAGGATGGTGAATACAATCTTTTAACTAAACGATGTTCACAGCACTAAAAATGGGATCAATAGATATAGTATGTCTCCTTGTAGCTTAGTGAGAAGGTGTATCATTTAATTCTTATTCTTGATCAAAATGTATTACCTCAATTTTAATGTAATAAGGTATAGGAGAGAAAAGCCTATATTCTACAACTTCTTTAAGAGTTCAGTTCAGTTGTTAAGAATCATAACATCTTGAAAAGTGAAGGCAGGGGCTGGGGATTTAGCTCAGCAGGACAAGCACCTGCCTGGCAAGCATGAGGTCAAAGAAACAGCTCCTGATTAAAGGCAAGTAAAGAGGCAAGACAACTGACCACATATATTATACCCTAGAGTTTAACCGAAGAGCTATTCAGAACATCACTGAGACATCTCTCCAAATTTGAGTGTTTAATGTATATTAGTTATTAATATTTTCACTGTAAAATAGCTTGATTTTGGCAACTGAACTGTGATTTCATAAATTGTCTTTTTCATAGGAAGTAACCAGAGTACTGAGCTCCTTAAGCAGAATGACTGAAACTTAAATTTAAAGGTTTTCAAATGGCTTTCCAAGTATCACAAATGCATGCATACACTGCACACACAAAAAATTAAAGCAAAGATGGTAAAATACAGCAAGTTAAAATATAATAACTGTTTAAGTTATCCACTTTGCAATTATTTCAAAGTACAGAGTTTGAAAAGTAAAATATGTAAGTATAAATATAAAATACAAATTTATTAATCAAAATTTATAGAAAATATTATGGAGGTGTTTCATTCATTAAAATGCTGGGCTTTTTCTGAAAAATTAAATTCAGCTTTGAGTAGTACTTTCCCTCAAAGTAAGGTGTTTTATTGAATATATCACTTTAATCTAACAATGGTGCACCCTATTTGAAGAATAAGGTAAGAGACACAGAAAATACATTTTACCTTAAAAGTCTGACTCTTTCTTCCCTTGGCTTTATTTTCATTATATGCACACATTTAAACCTACACTGCTTCACTACTATGTGCTGAAGTCATTTTAATATTTTAATCTACAGTGTGAACTCTGTGAAATATAGGGAGTCTTCATTAAAGGAAACACTTCACCTCCTGAGTTATATTCTTGGATTAAAAGTTTCATTATCTACTTGTTTATTTCAACTACAAACTCCTGTTTAAAAGCATCTGATAGTTCTATACTTCCAAAAAGATATGCTGTAATTGTTGAATAAGTTTTATCAAGCTTTGTGCAGAAAAACTATGCTAATATACCCTCAAAAAATGTTTTTAAATACATAGTAAAGTTTCTACTTATTTTTTTGGCCATATTCTGATGCAACTTTACATGTCAAATGCATTTAACAAATGAATACTCAATGATCACTATATCTGAGGAAAATAAATTGAGCAGAGATTTTTCTCTTCATTGAGGTAACTTTTCAATGTAAGCATGGTGAATCATGAGAATGAAGTTTAAAATTTAAATTTCTGTAAATATGAACTTGGACATCATCAATCCATGGATGATATTAAATGCCACTAGATGACATCATAAGGAAATAGATGAAAAATAATTGATATGGCCCAGAGACTGATAGGAAGGGAAAATTGAAGAACTACAAAAAAACAAAACAAAACAAAACAAAACAAAACAAAACAAACAAACAACAAAAAACAACTTGGTAAGAACAATGAATAAAAGATATACTAGTAGTTTGGAGTTTAGGAGAGAAAAAAGTCAGGGGTTGAATTTGGAAGGAATGTATTAGAACATTTGGAGATACTAATAATGACAGAGTCTATATTATGGCCAAGCTGGAGAAGAGCTGACGACTTGAGATCAGTATCACTAGAAAAGAAATGAAAAGATTGAATGGTCAGGAGTGCTGGAAATATTTTGTAAAATTGTATTTTAAAATCATTAATGTTAAGAAAATATTTTAGGAAAGTGTTTTTGTACATGGTTTAAGAGTTTGAGATGGAGCTAAAATCTTCCAGGTATTATTAATGCTTCTTTTTTTTTTTTTACCTTTGTCACACTGACTAGCCAGTTTTAGAATAGCAGACACATAAAAAATAAACATTAATTGGAGTATACTCTGACCACATTATAAACATCTGTAGTCTTGATTCCTTACTATCAACTCACATTTCATTTCTTTTTTCTTTTCTTCCTTCCTTCCCTTTTTCCCTTTCATCCTATTCCTCTTCTTTTCTTTGTCTTCTTCATAGTCCTTGTCCTCCTCTTCTCCTCCTCCTTCTTTCTCTACCCCATCTTTCTCTCCCCCCCTCATTTCAAAAATCACAGATACCAACTTCATCGTCATTGACTGGATAGTTTCCATGCACTGAGATAATTATAATTGATACTTATGAGGTCTATGCTTCTTATAAAGCGTGATGTAGACTTTATTTTCATATAACTAAGACATTTATTTTAGAAGTTTTACTTAATAGTTACTTTAAAAAATACTTGTAGATACTTCAAAACTAAATCTCTAGTTTTCATGCTCTCTTGTGAAATTTTATGAGTCCACAGAAACTGAACTACAGAACAAATCACAGCAATTTGTAGAGCTGATTAAAGAATAAGTAACTAAAAATCATTTAGAAAAATGATGTTGCTCCTGTATCAGTTCCTTTTTCCATCACTGGAAACAGTATCCCACCCTCACCATTTAAAAGAGGAGAGATATAATTTGGTTCAATGTCTGTTTTATTTAAAAAATGAAGTGAAATACAACCATACCTATATACCCACTGCCATACACTTTGATTAAGGTTGCTCTCATATTATTTACTATCTGACCTTTTAACAAACAGAGCTCAGCTATGTTTTACTTGAAGTCTAAAATCTCATTACCTCCTAGGCTCTATTACCAGTCAGTTTGGACATCATTGCATCACACAGTATCTTTTCAATCTCTCAATCATTTATGACGTTTTCCCCACCTGAACAACATACTTGAAATCAGTGTTACCTCCCACTTTATCCTCAAACGCATACTTCTTTACTCTTGTAGAATATTTAGCCAGAAACATTCATTTTATACATTTGTGTTTAACACATTGTTTTTTCAAGTGTGTGAATTTCAAAATACTGGCTATCATTGAGGGCAGGCCATCTCTTTGTGACTCATTTATAAAGAGTTGAGAGAACTTATTAAATGTTATAAAATTATTTAATGATGTATTTTCCTACCTCTAATCTATGTTCCAAATGCATTTCTGTTTCCTCTGCTCACTAATTTATTTACATAACATTTCTCTGTTGAGCAATTATTTTGTGTCTGGTTCTTTACTCTTTGATATTAAAACTATGAGTGATGTGGAGGAAAATGTACCTAGACTGTGAAGAATTTACAGATTGATGAAAGAGACAAGTGAATGCACAAGCAGTTGTCAGAAAGGGTCAACATACAGTAACATTGACGCACATAGGAGAGGATGCCTAACACAAGCGCTGAGGGTCTAAAAAGTGACATGTACAACAGGATCTTGAGAATCCATTAATTTTATCCGAATGAAAGCAACAGGACCAAAAATGGCACTCATACACATTCGGAGGAAAGAAAGACTATGAATTAAATGAGGAACTGTGAGCACGGTTCTGTGTTTGGAGCATACTGAGTTGAATGATGAGCAGGCAGATATTCCCTGGAGACATAAAGAAGATTCGTGCACCACATATTCCACAGAAATTTGACAGTGATTATGTAAAATCTAGCCATAGATTGCCTAATTGGTCAGCAAGTATCCAACCAATCTCTATTTAAGATTATTAATATCTCCTAGAAATTAGACTTAAATTGGGCAATTAGAGCTCATTGTTAATTTAAATGAAAGATTTGTACCATTCTTTGAACAGATTATACACTGATCAGAAAAGGTTCATTTTTAGAGCAAAAGAAACAATAACATGAGCTTTAAAATAATTGCTTTCTCACACATGCACATTCTCACACTGACCTGACAGGCACGCACAGCGTTTACCAAGAATTTCCAGATCTGATGCTAGTCATTTCCTGAAATACCTAATAAAGCCCAGTAAATATTAGACTTTAATGTCTTTATATACAATTAAAAATAGCTTTTATTTTTAATAGCTTATATCTTAAAATGTGCATCACTTAAGTTTTATTTCATGTTCTTCAAGACAAAATCTATTGCTTTAATTTTTACTCAGTAAATAAGTACAAGTATTTACTGAATATTTACAACATTAGCATTATTATTGATTGATGATATATCTTTGTTTCTAAGCAGTTTAGGACTAAGGATATGACTCAGCAGAACAGTGCCTGCCTGAGAAGCACAAGGTCCTGAGTTCAATTCTTGTACCAAATAATAATAATAACAACAGTATTAATAATAATACAAAATAAAGCCTTGTACTACAAGAATGGAGATGTAATGTGAACTTCATTTAGTCATGAAACTGTGAAGCATTTGGATTGATGTTTATGTCATTGAGATGTTGGCAAAAGTAACATGAGAACTGACTTTGTCCCTAGCTCACATGCAAATGGTTTCTTGTTCAAGTTGATATTTCTTTACCTTTCTTCTTCAGGTTTGGCTACTAAATAACTTGCAATCTGCATTTTCCCATTTACTTCTCACTCTACTGCTCTCCGTGATCCATTCTTTTTGCTTAGGAAAGTTCTCTTGAATAAAAGAAAAACTGCCTATATCTCTTGCATAAAAAGCTGTTGCACTGTTTTATGTTATTGAGTAAAACAAACAAACAAGCAAAGAAACAGTTGATTTTCCTCTACATAAATTATTCTACTCCCCCTGCATCATTCCATTGTTCTTCACTGTTGTAAAAGGCAACAGAAACTTTCTCATAATTAAGGGAATCTGATGCTTATAACTCAGTGTCCTTCTGTTTTTGGAGGAAGAAACCCTGTAGGTTCCTGGCTAAAGCAACTGTATGTTTGTGGTAAATCGACACAATTCAATATTAATCACGAAAATAAGATCTCATGCCATTGTTTGTTAGGATACAATACTGTTGGAGGTATGCTATTGTTTGTTAGGATACAATACTGTTGGAGGTACTTCTCATTTGTCATTCCATTTAATTTCTACCAACAGTTAATTTGGTAGCCCTGATTTCACGATCAGTTTGAACGATACAGAAACACAGAGGACAGGTTAATGGAGCTGATCACCCCAGTGCAAATGGGCACAAGGCAGGCTTCATGGACTCAGTGATGGGTGATTTTTTTGTTGTTGACAAATGTTGCTCACAGAACTTCAAACTCTTCTTTGTTCAATTTAGTATAAACTTATGCGATTGTTTCTTACGTTTTAAGATAAAGTTTAAGAGGAAGCAGAGAAATAAAGCAAATCATTACTTGTCACTGTTTGGAGGACATTTATAAATATTTGAAATCTGTGGTAAAATCATTTCTATCATTTATAGACAATGTAAACTCAGCAGTATTTATTTTGTGCTTCTCAGTTTCTTCTGAAAAAATCAGAGAGAGAGAGAGAGAGAGAGAGAGAGAGAGAGAGAGACCGTGAGGTTTTCGTAAAAGTACAATCACATAGCAAAAGGTATGACCCAGGGAGACTCAGTGGAGGGCAATTTTGCCTACTGGGTTAAGTATAACAGTGATGTTAGAAATATAACCGTTTGCAAAAATGTCAGGTGATATTCATGTGTTTTATGAATATTTTTGTAGTTTCACCTAAGAAGGCAAATTGAAAGGGACAATATTAATGATTATTATAGATTGATACACAAAAATAATGCAAAGTAATTCTCAAATAATTGATTATCACTTAGCTATTGAGTAACAAATTTATTACATGGTTAATTGATATTAACCATTATTTCATATATGAAAATATTATAAACAAATATTATGAGAATGGGGTTTATTTAATAACACTAAAAGATTTTTCTGATTCAATTTGATCAAAGCAACTTAGTTTTCTTGCAAACAAGATTTCCCACTTACTTTTGCAGAATATTATCCATTTCTGGTAAAAAGTGTACTGTGTCTCATTCAGTCCAGAGACAAGCACAATAGATTTCCCTTATCTATAGAAATTACTGGTAAACCAATGAGTGGACTCATTTAGTAATCATGCACCCTTTATTCTAGTATCACACGCCTTAGATCAAGGCACCTCTGAAAAACCTATGACCCCATGAGGCTCTGGGAGTCCCCCAGACACAAACCATAACAGTGGACAAAACCTATGTTTATTAAAACTCTAAAGATAATTACACAAAAGGAAAACAACAATGCCAAACAAAAGGCAAATGATCAAATGTTTATTGTACGTTTACAAAATTAGAACATATGCTTCTCTTCAATCTTTCTTCAGATAAATTTAAAAAATAATAAGCTCTAAATGGTACATTTGATCTAACTCTATTTTCTGAGCATTTACTTTTGTTATGATAATACAACTGCTACCGCTGACATCAGGCCATCTCACCCTTTCAGAAAAATAATCTATATAAAAGACCAAGTTTTTCAACAAAGATTGTTTTCTGAGATTTTCAAAATTTGAGAGGCTTCATTCTCAAAGAGCGAGAAATGCCAGTGAAGAGGGCCTCTATTTGCGATGACGTTTTTTCTCTTTCACAACAGACAGCATGAGGTTGAAGAGAAAATTTCTGTTGGAAACGATAATATTATTTTAGGTTATGAACAACAACATTATAATTCAAAGCACTTTGTCAAGATCTCTAGGATCTTGGTAGAGCTAGAAAGACAATTGCCATAATCAAGTTTCCTCATGCGTTAGTAAGGTAGGAAAAAGGAGAAGTCATCCATAAGCACATGCTTCCCTTCTGCCACTGCTTTTATCGTGAAGTAAAATGCTTTCCCAGAAACCTGCCTTAGACTACATTTCTTAGAACTGTGTCACATGTTCAGTTATAAATTCAAAAGAGTTTGAGTAATTGGACATGACAGCAACGAAAGGCTGACATTAAGAAAACTGTAGTTCTGTTCCACCTTCTATTGCAGAAAAAGACTGTACAAGGAAACCACTTCCAAAGGCTTCTCTGTTTCTCACAATTTTTTTCTTCAGTAAATTATTTTAGTATATGTTTCTTCCTGGACGTTTGTTTTTTAGTACTGGGAATTCTTTGCAGAGTATGTAACTGACCCACTATAGAAAAGTTTCCGACATTGAATATAATGTGGTGAAAAAAAGTGTGGAAGAGAATAAATCAGGGGAAATTTTGATAGAAGCTGATCTCATGAGTAGGTGCCTAATTTAATGGTTCTATGGTTTTAACTTTCTTGTAAATAATATTTTTTAATATCAATAAATTAAGGATTTAGTAACTGTGGCAGTGGAATGTATAATGTGAAGCTCTAAAACATTAATGTTTTAAACAGGACATTTGGTTTTCTTCTTACTCCATTACCACCCCACTGATTTCTTGGAATTTCTGACTCAATATGCATCATGTTCCTACTCTGAATAAATAGCTCTTTTTCCCGGATTAACCATCTCACTGCTTCTTGGCATCAATCAGTATTAAAAAGCAGAATTTGAGAGTACTTGTAAAAAGGTACTTCATCTCTGGGAAACATTAGGCAAATATTTCAAAAGTTGTTAAAATAAAGTGCCATGATAACCAGTAGTCGTGCAAGTGTCTTTCTTTCTAAATGCATTTATAAACACATCTCCAAGAAAAATGAGTGTGCCACCTATTTATTGCTAAGTCCTTTCAGTATTTGTGTTTAGGTATGTCTCTTTTAAACTCAAAATGAGTGATTAATTTTGAGTATCACTTGCTATTTTTAAAATGTTCTGTGGTAGAAAAGGTGCTAATATCAACCTAATCATTATTTTTAAGGAATATCTGGTATTTATCTATGTTTGTGGTTGCATTTACATGATGAGATTTACTGCTATTATCTTTACATGCTTATTACATAAGAAAGGTACAAAAATGCTTTTAAAGTCTTAGGAGTATACATTATCCAAAGTTGATATGTTCAGAAAACTTTTTAGGCCCATAGTAGTAATATAAACAGAAAACAAAGGCAAGCTAGAATGGGTGAGACAAAGACCAAGAGAAAAATTTTCAGAATAATAATTAAATAATGTTATTAATATCAAAGATAAATTAGACTGTAATGTTTCATAAATATGTTTCTCTTCAAAAATCATTACTTTACATAGATCTTCCTTACTGGAGGCTCATAATTCATCTTCTTCCCTGAACTTTCTCTTTCCAGTGTTAACACTTTCAGAATGGAGTTTAGCTGGCTGCAAGAAAAAAGTTTTCAGTAAAAAATACTGCAGTGAGAACAATTAACTGTAACTTATTGATTTTGTTAAATTTACAAACATAAAGGTAATATACATGTGCTATAACTAAGTAGATTTGTTATCCTTGGTGTCCTAGTTATTTTGTCATTGCTAATGCATAACACACAACACCTACAATTTCAAGGAGGAAAGGTTTATTTTGGCTCACAGTTTGTAGATGTTTGAGTGGATAGTAGGATGGTTCAAGGCAGGACAGCAAGGCCTGGAAGAGAGCTACTGATGGCATGGCAAGCAAGAAGCAGAGAAAGGCATCATGGGAAGGAAGGCACTAAAATATTCCAGGTAATTCCCTCAGTGACCTTCCTCCTCTGACATGGCTCCACCTCCCAACATTACATTTAACTACACTGCAAGCTCACTGGTGATCTAACCCAATGATAATTATCATACTCCCATGACCCAGTCACCTCTCACAAGTCCTACCTATGAGGACATGAAGCTCCAGGGGGACTCCTAGATATAAAACATAACATGTGGTTACAAAACAGGTTTCATTTTCTACAAATTAACAGAAAACAATGCCATATCTTAGTGTTCTCATTTTGAAATCTATTTGAAAACTTCCAGGAATTCTGACATACAAACAATTTGTGTGCATCATCTGCCATGTGCCAAGAAGGTCAGATCAGCATTAGCTCTTCTTTCAAGCCAGATTCCATTAGTATTGGATAGACTCATCTCCTCACAGTCATAGTTTCCAGTTAACTCTTCTCTGCTTGCTTTGCTGAATACTACACAGTGACTTATAAAGCCCGGTGTCTTACAAAAAAGAGACTAGACTATGGTATCTATTTTTCTCAACAAGTGTCTTCATTTACAATGGTCATCAAATGAAAAAGCCTTGCTTTCACTATAGTGGCTTAATACTTACATTGACCTTGCTTAGTGACCCTTACTGTTCTAACAAGCATAGGTCTATGATAGAGATGGTGGACCTTTTAGATCTTTCAGTGATACAAACAGACCACTGCTGCATGCATGCCATGAGTATGTCACCACTGGCTATTATTTCCTCAGATTATGAGAAATCCATAATAAACCTTGCAAATGTTACATTTTGTCAGATGGCGTATAAAATTTCAACATGGTGTTGTTGTCCATTGATAGCTTCAGTTCACTCAAGCATGATGATTTTTCTGAAGTTCACATATGGAAATAGGTAAGTAGGATTTATTTGTTTATTTTTTGGTACTGGAAATTGAACTCAGGACCTTGTGCCTTCCGGGGGGGGGGGCACTTGTGATGCTGAGCTATATGCCCTACCCCAAGAGCAATTTCTAGTATGACTTCTTGCAGAGAACCCTGAGACCCTCACAATAATTTCAGCTCTAGGATGAATCGGTCAACTGATTCCTGAATCCAATAGTTAATTGTGGTGCCAACTTGAGTAGATTAAGAAACACTTAGTGGATGAATAGAGCACCATTCTGGATGTGTCTGGATCATTGATAAACTGAGAAGGAAGATGCAAACTGGATGTGTGTGGTACTAACCAATAAATTTGTACCCTGGGATGAATACAAAGGAAAAGAATGAAGTCTTTTGGCTTCTCAGAGGAACTCAAGTTTTCACCATCACCTTTGGATGTGGGTTCAGTGTAGACTTTTGATGCTTCCAATGAAGACCCTTCAGTTTTCTGATATGGACTTGCACTGGACTCTGCTCTGCAGTGAGCTCCAGGTCTTCCACATTTGGTTGGATTCAGTACATGGATAGCCCTTTTGAATTCTTCCACTCTGACTGCAGGCAGAAACTGTAAGTGTATTTTGTAATAAATTATATATATATATATATATATATATATATATATATATATATATTCTTTTCTTCTGGTTGTCCCTAACTGATATGGTTTCTTATTCAGTATTTTTAGTTACTTGGCCATAATAACCAATACTAAAATTTCTGACATCCAAGAAGAATCTTATTTGGGCCTTAGAATTTGTAGAGGTTTGAGTCCAGGAGTTGACTGGTTCCAAGGCAAGGCAGCATGCTAGTGGAACACCATAGAGGAGAAAAAGTTCATAGCATGGTAGCAGGAAGCAGAGAGAGATCCAGGAAACAGGGAGGGAGATAGAACCCTTCAGGCCATATATCCAGTGACCCAATTCCTCTGACCAAGCCTCACTACTTAATATCACATATAGCTATAAAGTAAGCAGTCGACTAATTTTCTGGTGAGTGTCACATTACCATGATTCAATTTCATCCCAAAAGCTTCGCCTATGAGTGCATGAAGCATGGGAGGAGCATCCAAATGAAAACAGTAACCGGTGACTTACTACTTCATTTGATAGATTTACTTCTTTTTTTTTTTTTTCAGCACCGGGGATTGAACTCACAACCTCGCGCCTGCCAGGGCAGGCGCTTAAGCCACTGAGCCAAACTCCCGGCCCTGGTTTTTTTGAGGCAGGGTCGCACTCGCGTTGTAGCCCAAGCCGGCCTCGAACCCACAACGCTCCGTCTACCACAGCCTCCCGAGTGCTGGGATTAAAGGCGTGCGCCACCACGCCCGGCTTAGATTCACTTCTTACTCAAAGCATCTAGTTGTTAGTAGTCACATGAGTTCAACTACAAGAATTCCAGTTCATCAGAAATACTTAAATTACATTTTGTATTTAAATTGACCATATATCTTAATTTTTTGATGAGGAGAAACTTCTAATTTTGTCCAATGACAGTTACTCACTAATTTCAGTATCAACTATTAGTCTCATTCATACAAACTGATTAATTTTAACATAAATATGCACTCATGCTGGTTTCTCTCCAACATAGTTTTCTCTTACTCTATCTAAATTCTGAAATCTCTCATGTGCTTCACGTATTGAGATGAGGCAAGATGCTCTTCATCTGCCATCTGGCTCTTAATTTTCATCATATATTTGTTAGGTTTTCTTCATGGATCTATTGAGAGGTGCCTGGTTCAACTGCCCTCTTTGTCTTGCTGACACAACATTCTGATATTCGTGGCTTCCGCTTTTGAGGTCTCCTTCCTGTGTGGCACTCATCTCAGCTGGTATCATTTTAATTTTATTAATGCTTTTGAGCCCTCTGTATCTTAATCCAGTATTTAAGGAAATTTCTGTCTTCATTTATAATGTAAGTAGGCTATTGGAAAGAAAGTATTACTCCTCAATCTTTCAAGAAAATCCCTGTGTCAATAATTTCATTAATGTTCTTCAATTTCCATAAATTATGGTGTAGGAATAAAAAACAAACACTTCTGCACTGATAACCCTGAAAGATTTTTACCTGTTTTCCTTTCTCTAAAGCCTCATTTGAGCATTTTTAATATCATTCCAGTAGGAAATAAATAACATAGAAACAAGTAGACGTCTTTAGCACATAAAGCCTTAGTATTTCCTTGTAGTCCTTTGAAAGTAAAACTTATATGCAAGAGCTTGCTTATTCTAATTTTCCTCATGGAAGTTGAATTTGTAGATTTTTTGTTTTGATGTATCCACCTTAATGTCAACTTTAAAATAAAACTTTTTCAGTGATACTAATACACAGAAAAATATTTTACAATTATAATTCATACAAATTATTAGCATGTATTTACCAGGTATTATGAAGTTGAAAATCTACTTTTCTATAATCCAAATTAAACAAATGTCTAAACTTCATATTGACCTAAAGGAATTATTGAAAAAAACAAACTGAAGATGAAGCAAATCCTCATGCAGAATAATTGAAGTTTAGTTTATAAAGATATTTCACTGTTGGAAGAGATGGGACAAAACTCATCTTTTAAAGGTAGGCTGCACTTAATGATTTCTGTTCGAAATGAACAATGTAAAAAGGGGAATAAAGAATAGCTTTCCGTCAAAAAACCTGACAAACCCTGCCTTTGCTAGGTAAGATCCAGGTTAATACCAACAATAATGGATCATGTTGGTAATATTTACCCATGATGTGATGAAAATGAGACTTGGGAGGTTTTCAGCCCCAGGCAGATAAACCTGGGAATCATGAGAAAAACATGAAATGTACCCTAATGTCATGCAATTTACCTGACAGAGTTCTCTCAGAAACATCAAGGTCATCAAAAACAAAGACAATTTGAGAAGCTGTAAATCTAGGGGATTTTAAAGAGTGATGGCAAATCAATAAAATGTGGTATTCCAAAAGGGCATATAGAAGAATGTCTCAGTTACTTTTCTCTTGCTAAGGCAAAATACCTGACACCCAAAACTTAAAGGAGGAGAGGCTTGTTTCTAGAAGTTTCAGTCAAATGTCATTTGGCTCCAAGGCAGAGTGACATGGCAGAGGGGCATCATAGAGAAGAAATAGTTCATGGTGTGTCTGGAAGAAGGCAGCAAAGCAGAAGCTGCAGCAGCAAGCCTCCCTTTTCTTTTTTCTCCATCCAGACTATAAAACTTTTGGGTGGTACCATCCACACCCCAGATGCGCCTTACCATTATCTACACCCAGAACTGAATAATAAGTGGACTAATTTAGTTATCTCACAGTTAATCCATATTATCACACTCTTAATCTATGTTCACACCCCATAGATGCAGACACCTCTAAAAATGCCAATCTTTGAGTACGTGAGGCTTTGGAGGGACATCTAGATATAGGCCATGACAAATAAAAAAAACAATAACAACTAACAAAATCTAAATACAGTGTGTACTTAGCTCATAATTATGTATAAGCATTTCTTATTTCTTCAGTAAGTGTGATATACATTTCGTATTAAGATGTTAACAAAAGAGGAAATTAGGTGTGATTATATGAGATATGAATGATAGATAGATAGATAGATAGTAGATAGATAGATACTGCTTTTTCTGATTTCACTGGAAGCAGTTTCTAAGCATCAGACAAAAATTCTATAAATTCACTTTTATTTTGTCTTATGCAGTTGAACTTGAGTATAAATGCTATTATTTTTCATAGATACATACTGTTGCATGATGTTCCAACATCATCAGTCTTATTCAGTAGAAGAGTGGGCCAACAAAAGAGTAAATAGTCTGAAGTATGTAATTCAGAGAGACATCAACATTCAAAGATACTAAAGTTCCCTTTCCAAGACACTTTAGAAGTAAACCAAGTTAGATAAAATTTGTAAAAAAAAAAAATGTTCTTTGGCTTGCAAATAATAAAATAATGCAGATAAAATTTATTTTTATCTTATAATAATGCTAACCCTTTTCTATGTACATGGAAATATTTTTTGAAATTACTAATATTTTTTCAATTCATGAAAGATGAAAACAAATACTGTCTTTATTAGGGCAACCGAACTTTTACAAATAGAACAACATTAAAATAAATGATCCCAGGTCAATTTCTCCAACAGCTTGAATAGTTTATTCAGTTTGTTCCCTGGGAACAAGGATGAAATTACCAATTCCCTGATATTTGAATGGAATCTTAAAATAATAAAAATTGAAGAGCCACTAAAATAGGAGAAATTTCAGGAAAGTTGAAAGCTTGGGTGAAAATAATTTTGAAAAAGAAGTTCTCAAATAATTAATTTAAAATAATGATGAATTGAGTTTTGAGCATTACTGCATAAGTCAAAATTTTCTCCTTTTCCTTCTGAAAATTATCAAACTTTCAAAAAAAGAAAAACGAAAAACTTATTTCCAAGGAAACTAAACCCATATATAAATAAAGTTCATAATCAGGAATATGTGTTATGATAATCAAATCAGCTGAGATCAGCATAGGTTTTACACAAAAAATAAAAAAGAAAGAAAGAAAAAAATGTGTGGTGACATGCCCTGATAATAATATACTAGGATAAATATAATTTACAAAGAAGATAGCCTCACTGTGAGATAAAAAGAAAATCATAAACTTTATTTAGAATAGTGAATGTGGGTACTGAAATAATCAAAGTATATGAAGTTTGGTTCAAGGAGGTAAAAATGATGAGGATGTATGTGTAATTTTTCTGGTAACCTGTACAAGAGACCAATTTATGTTAATGGCATTACAGAATCTTTCAGTTTCTGTCATCCTTTCCTCTTTCCAAGACTGTCTCATAGAAAATTCTGCAAATAGCTGGTTCAAGAAATAAAGCTATATATTTATCACAGTGTTCATAAAAACTTACTGTTCATAACCTTTTAAAATATAGTATTGAATGAGCAAAATGTCCTTGACATTAACCTAACACGATATACACATATTAACATAAATAAATAATAAACATGGATATAAATTGTACATACATTTTAGTGAAAGCCAAACATTTTTACATTTTTATGGGCTAGGCCATGGCAAAAATATTCTTAGACTTTACACCAAAAGTATAATCTATTAAAGAAAAAATGACAAATTAAAACTTGTCAAAATGAAATTTTTTTTTCTGCAAAGTATTTGTAAATCACATAGACAACAAAGGACTAGTATCTGGAACATACAAAGTATTCTCAAAACTCATCTGTAGAATAAAGAAAGAAAGAAAAATAGCCAAGCAATCAATTAGAAAATGGACAAAAGAGTATTGTAATCCCAAATATTGAGTACAGTAATCCAAGTATTGTAATCCCTTTTCCAGTCTTCCCCACAATCCAAGAAGTTATATTTAAAATCTTGTTGAGAATCCTGGCAAGTTAATTCCAATCTACCATCTCCAATGCAACCCATGGCAAGAGTAAAGACACCAAACCATATTCAAAGTTAAGGGCAGCCAAGGGGTCCTGAGTCCAGTCCTCATGAAGATATGTGGACAAAGACCCTGACCCTAGGCCTCTCCCAGAATTTATCTTGTGAAGAAGTGGGTGGCTGGAGGATGAGTGACAGTGAGGATGGTGGAAACTATGTGAGTAACTTGAGCTGGCTAGCCTGTACTGAGAAAAGCATCTTTGCAAAAGGCAGAGTTAATGATATGTAGAAGGATCAATTTGCATAATTCAATTAAGGTAGCAACTGTATTGCTTTTGGAGGCTGTTGCTTTAGTTTCTGATAAGTAAACTTTTGTGCCCTGGGGACTCATAGCCTCTTTATCACCAGGCTCATACCCAGCTGACATTCCTGGAGCTCACTGGCTCTACCATCCTGATGTGCTCATATGTTTTACAGAGATCGCTAAAGGAGGAAACAGGAGACAGTCTGATGGCCTTAGAGATTACATACCAGTACCTTGGCTAGCCTTATTTGCAATGCTTAGAGCCAATTGAAGAGAGAAGGAAATAACATATTCAGTTCTGTGCATATCAGTATAAGGAAATAAGTCTCAATATAATTAAAGTCACAGCAATTGTTCTGCATTCAAGGGGAGTCACTCAAATTGTCTCCCACAAAGAGGATATACAGGTGACTTCAAATTGTCACATGAAGGGATGTTCAATGTCATTAACCACTAGGGATTTTCTGACTAAAGCATTGAGATAAGAGTACACATGTATAAGGGTGACTAAAATTTTTAAGATATATACCAACAATAACGAATTCCGGAAAAAGATAGGAAAAAACTCAGCCACTGATACATTAACAACAAGAATACAAATGATGTATCTCTTCTGAAAAATACAATGGACAGTTTCTTGTAAAAATAAACATGTAATTATCTATGACCAGGTAATTTTTCTCTAGGGCACTCATTCTGCTGAAAAACAGAAATCTATGTCTCACACAAACCATATGCAAATGCTTCAAAAAATAAACTTGAAATAGTCAAAAGTGAGAAGCAACTCAGAACCCTTAATGGGAAAATTGTTAAACAAAAGATAATATGTACGTCTTATGAGTTATACTTAGCCAAAAAATGAAGCATTGTATTGATTTATGTAACAATTGGGAGGAAGCACAAGACAACGATGTTGAGTGAAAACATAATCTAACAAAATTATGTACTGTGCATCAGCCACTTTTCTGTACTAGAACACATACCAAATAGCCACAATTTAAAGGAGGAGATGTTTAATTTGGCTTATGTTATAGGGAGTTCATGTTTGACAGACTCCAACACATAAACCTCATGGCAGAAAGATGTAGCAAAGGGAAGGTACTCAGTTCAAGGCAGCAGGGAAGCCGTGCAAGAGAACAGAACCAGAAAAGAAGGAACCGGGTGATTTATATAATACCTGAGTTCACATCCCCGATGATCCATGAAGATGGATCCTGAAATGTAATTTACTAACCCCCAGAGAACTTCCAAGCTAATCAAGTGGACACAATGAAGCTTAATCACTACATACAGTAAGTGCCTATTTATATAATATTTTTGAAAAAATGAATTATAGAAAATTGATAATAGGCTAGGTTTTCCCAGGGTTTTGAAATGGAAAAAAGAAAGTTGTGATTTTAGAAAGACCAACAAGTTGGAGCTTTGTTGATACAGAAACTCATCTGTATCCTGGTTTTGGTGGGTACAGAAATGTATATAGAGCTAAATTCATATGTAAGTTTGAATGAATAATTACATTATAAGTAGAATCATCTGAATCAGATTAGTAGATTATAATCTATGACAATATCCTGATTCCAAAACATACACTAGTTTAGAAGATTTTATCGTAGGTAAACCTGAGCAAGTATACATGGAGTCATTCTATATTATTTATCACGACTGTAAGTCTATAATTATCTCCAGAAACAACACATGTATGTTCTCTATATAATGTTGGCATGTGGGTGTTAATGTTGTCAATACAGTAAAAAGGTGTAGGAGAAAAACAACATCAGAACTTTCCTAGAGATGCAATAAAATCAGTAGCATAATGAATTTTGAACTCTGGATCTGTGAAATGTAGCAAATGTAGAAAAGTACCAAATTAAACTAAAGATAGTAATTTATGTGACACTCTGGTAAAAGTAAAGATTAGTCATTGTTGTGGTCAGGGTTTATAAAGGAAACAATTTCACATAGGACACATAATTTACAGGATTATTTTCTTGGTTACTTTTCTCTCATTGCTGAGAAAAAATACCTGATACTCAAAATTAGCGAATGATAGGTTTATTTGGCTTACAGTTTGTTGGAGGTTTCAGTCCATACTCTGCTGGCTCCAAGTCAGGGTGGCCTGGTTGATGGGCAGCCTTTCATGGTGGCAACAAACAGCAAGACCAAAAGGGCAAAAGAAATAAACACGCTTCTTCTCTCCTTTATATTGTATGCTGGCTCTGCCCCTGGGCGAGTGCAGCACTCACAACAAACTAATCACAAATGCTAGACTCAGCTGCCTCCATGACTACATGAGGCTTGGAGGGCCACCCAGATACAAACCATAACAATTATTTTATAATAATCATTAAAAGTCAAATGTAAAAGAGTGTAGGAGAACTTTCCACACACTAGAGCCCCAGTGAATCCGACTAACAGTGTGGATCCCACAGCAGTTTCCTTCAGGAGTCCAGTTGAAGACTTAGAGCCCATGACAATGTCCTTCATGAGCTCATCTGGGGCCCAGAGCCTACTACAGTGTCTCATGTAAGTCTGTATTGAGGATCAGTGCTGGGAAGATGCAAAGGTCAGTGGTGGAAGCTACACTCTGTGCTAGTGGGAGGAAGGATCTGTGCCAGCAGGCTGAGGGATCTGCACTGGAGCCAGGGAGTGATGCTCAAAGTAAGGACCAGAGCTTACCCAAAGAGAACTGTAGCCATCCTCAGTGGCAGTGAGGCCCCTGAGCTCCTCCGAGCATGAGAACAGTCAAATTCATATCAAGAAAGCCAGTACAGCAAGCTTCTCCAGGAGAATCATCAGCACACCATCTTCCCCTCCAGTTCTCCTTTTATGTTGTTGGCAACAATCTTCAGGTGGGCCTTGCATACCCAGCCCCACACTGATTCAGTTCAGCTGGGTGTTACAAATTGACCATTACTTAATTCACCACAGTTGTTTTATGGAAGAGACTATCTTGATTTATTATATTCTGTTTTTCATGCATCCAACTCATATAAAGCCTTCATCAAAGACCATAAAAACCTGAGTCGAAGAATCTCACCATCAAATGACTAGGCTAAAAATGTATCAGTGGAGATCATAAGAGCAGAGCTCTGTATAAACTGGTGCAAAGTGCAAAGGAAACAAAACCCTTAATTGATCAGAAACAATTAACATTTCTTCTAGTGTAAAAATCAGTCATAAGCCAGGCATGATGACAAGTGCAGGTAGTCTTGTTACTTAAGAAGCTAATGCAGGGGCATCACTTAAGCCCAGGTTTTCAAAGTCAGATTCATTATGTGACACATGGTTAGAAATTGTCATTTATGAACCAGAAAGTCCTTACCAAACACCAAATCTGCCAGACTATTGACCTTGAACTTCTCAGCTTTGAGAACTGTAAAATATACATTTCTCTTGTTCCTAAGACCCTTAGCGGTGCCATGTTGTTATAGTTGCCCAAGGAGATGGACACATGCCAAGGAAACAGATGAGTACTGTATGTACTGACTTTGTAATACTGAGTGAAATGCCAATATAGATGTTAAATTTCTTCTGTACTTGAACACACTGGCAATCTAATTGCTTGACTTATCACAAGTCTGTTATCAATTAACTTAATCAGGTGACTGTGTGGCTTAATGACAGAGGTACCAGCATATATCAAATGTATGTAAGCAAAATTTTTTCCCCACACAAATGGGTGTCCAAGTTTATTGGCTGACATTTGTGGAAGGGCCAGGGATAACTGAAGTGCTGTATTAAAATAGCAAAAGATGGTTGCATACATTTAAGAAAATAAATCAAGTAAACAACTTTTGTAATTATATGCGGAAAATTTTGGATTAGAGATTCTGTTTCATTAAAAAAGTAAGGGTAGGGGAATGGCAAAAAGAATCAAGTTATATATCATGTACAGGTACAGATTCCCTATAATGAATGTGATAATTTTGTATACCTAAAATGTACCAATAATCTTAATCAGTGAAATATTTTTTTAAAAAATTTAAAAACACAGATTATCCCTAAAATTTTTCAGAGTGGGTAAAATAAAGCAGTCACAACAGTTTTGTGAAATGTTGAGAATTTATTGTGAGATGAGACTTCAAAGCTATTACTGATTAATATTGATGTTTCAAAAAAAAAACCACAAGCTAATATGATCAAGAAAACATGGAAGTGGAAAGAGAATGATAAGAGAATCTCTGGTTATTTCCTCTTCCTCTTCCTCTTGCGTGACCTATATTACCACACAGTCATTTTTCAATAATTGGTTTTTGGAACACAAAGTAAAGCCCTATGACAGAAAGTTGAAGTCATGACATTTATGAACTGTTTAACAGAAAACAGTGAATTAGTGCTATTGTCTGGAAGTCTGGGACCA
>RJWM01028476.1:0-25542 GCA_004363535.1 Dasyprocta punctata
ATGGGATACGCTGGGAAGTACTCAGGCGGGAAGCCCGAGACGCATCACTAGTGAACTGACCCTATAACCAGAGCTGTCAGATCGGCTGGGGGAACTTTACCTCCTTCCTTTGTGCCCAACCAGTGTGCATCGGATCTCTCCTCTCTGTCCTCCTGCCCCTCATACTCCTCCCCCACCCGGCCCCTGAGTCCTTTACCCTTTGGCTTCCCCGTCCCAGGCTCTCAGCCACGGGATTCTGGGTTTTGTCACGGTTCCCTCCCAGGGAGACATCTGCCAAGCAAACCATCGTTTCTCTTACTAAAATGAATTGTTGGGCCGGGAATTTAGCTCGGTGGCAAAAGCACCTGCCTTGATTCCCAGTACCAATAAATAGATAGATAGATAGATAGATAGATAGAATGAATTGTCTTAGCCGGGTTTGGGTGGCACACACTTGTAATCCCAGCACTCTGGGAGGCTGAGGCAGGAGGATCACAAGTTTGAGCCCAGGCTGGGCAACTTAGTGACTTAGTGAGACCCTGACTTAAAATAAAAAAGGCCACAGTGTAGCTCAGTGCAAAGGCCCTGGGTTCCATCCCTGTTACTGCCAATGAGAAAAATGCTGGGCATGGTGGCACACATGTACTACAAGCACTTGGGAGGCTGAGGCAGGAGACTTGCTGAGAGTTCAAGGCCAGTGTGGGATTGAACATAGCAAGACCTTGTCTCAAAAAAAAAAAAAAAAAACAGATGGTCTTATGCAGCATAACTTCATTCAATGACTTTGCTAACAGTGCCACTTGTCTTCGTCCGACCAAAACAGTTTCTTCTAGACCCTGGGCTGGCTCGGAGCCTGCAGCTGGGTCAGAGAGAGAGCAATTCTCTACAGGGATGGGACCCCACACTGTCACCCAAGGGAGTCCTGCTCACCAGTGGCAGCATCCTAAAGAACCCAGGTCGCCTTTTTTTTTTTTTTTTGCGGTACCAGGGATCGAACTCACAACCTCTCACCTGCCAGGGCAGGCGCTTAAGCCACTGAGCCAAACTCCCAGCGCAGGTCGTCTTTGAAGAGTGAGCTTCAGTTTGGAAAGAGATCAATTGCAGACTGGTTCATTCCTTTCCGGTGAACTCTGACGGGCTCTCGCCTTGAGCAGTGGGGCTCCAGGGCCCTTATCTTGGCTACTCGTTGAATTTGTCGTGTTCTTGGACCTCTGTTTCCGCCTCCCACATACAGAACTGCGGCTCTGTGTCTGGCCTGGGTGGTCCTCACTAATCACACTAATGCGACACACATAGTCGCCTCTGTGCACCTTCCCTGTCCCTAACCTTCTCATGTGTCCCCAGGTCCCTGACCAACCAGCCGAGTCCTGCGCTCCTCCTGCCTGAAGCCACTTTCTACACGTGCAGTGACGGGCCACCCAGGCACCGAGAGAGACGGGGTCGCCTCCCTGCCCTTCCAGCTAGAGAGCAGTGGAAGTTGTTGGTGGCTTTTGCCCACATGGGTTCCCTGTCAGGTAAGGTTCTAAGGCCTCCAGGCCCCACCCCAAGGTAGATGTCACCTAAGAGTCGATCTTGCAGAAACTGGCTGGTCCTGCATGGTCAGACCCAAGGTGCCACTCTGGGGGAATGCGGTGATGGTTGGGCCTGCCTGGCTTGGTGCAGCTAACAGACCCAGGTTACCAGGAAGTTGTGGTCATGTGGTCACTCAGTGTCCCCTGGTCACCCAGTGTCCCCTGGTCAGATGCTGTGGTGGTCAAACTTATGCGTCAGCTGCAGGGATTGCTAGTGAGCTGCTAAGTGTCCTCCTGGGGTGTATCTGTCAGGATATTCCTGGAAGAATTTAGCACTTGAATCAGGAGAGACAGTGAAAGAGAGACACTGTCACCAATGTGCAAGGGTGAGCCGGGGGCAGTCCATATGCATGCAATTCCAGCACGCGAGAGGCTGAGGCAGGAGCATTGCCTCAAGTTGAGGCCAGCCTGGGCTACATAGCATAAGCCTGTCTCCACAAAGAAAAAAATCAAAACATAAAAATCAGAAGACTCAACTTACAAACTGGATGGTGTACACAGATTTCTGCATAATGATTTTTTTCCTTGGTCCACAGTGGTACCCGGATGCGAAGCAGGATTTGCTTATGAAAATATTTACAAGCTTCTGCTGCAGTGTAATTGGCACTTGTTTGAGCACTGCATTCATATTTAATTTTGTATCATTTCTGAACTAATTTATTGGCATATTTTCTGCATTCCACTGAGAGATGTAACATAAATCATGTTAATAATAAATGACACGAGGGCTTTTTATATTTCTTTCTGAGCTATCATTTAAAGATAATTTAAATGGGAATTATAAATGCACTATTGAAGATAAGACTTTCTTAATGTCTGCTTCGGCAACCAGCAGGAAATACGATGTGATTTTAATTATATTTATGTCTTGGGTTTTGACACAGCGTGCTTGTTATTAACTCCTGTGAAGGGCACCACTTCATAAAGTATTTTCAGCCACCCATGAAAGCGCAGACGAGTTCAGACAACTACTGCGAGCTAGAGAAGCGTAGAAGTGGGTTTATCATAGGAAGCAAGAAATTTCCCTGAGGGAATGGGCAGGGCACGGACTCCACTTGTTCAGGTGGCCAATATTTCTGTGGTCTGACTGTCACTTCCTGTCCACAGCCTGAAAACTCTCAATTGAGCCAGATGTGGTGGCGCATGCCTAGAATTCCAGCACTAGGGAGGCTGAGGCAGGAGGATCTCTGTGAGTTCAAGACCAACCTGGGCTACATCGCGAGACTTTGTCTCCAAAAAGCTAAAACAAAAAAAAAAAAAAAAAAAAGAGAGAGAGAGAGAGACTGTGTCTCCCCTGGCGCCTGTAGCTTCCTCCCACCCGAGCCAGCGCCCACTCCCTGCAGTGCCTGGTGGCGCCCGTGACCCAGCTGAGTCCGCACCTCCTCTCCATGCACACTTGCTGCTCCCTCTCTGTGCGAGTCGGTGGGGTCACAGCGGCACCGAAAGTGCAGCCCAAGCTGAGCCATTGCACCCGGCTGGGTACTGCATGGGCTCCATCGAGGTCCTCAGAATTGAATTCAGTCCAAAAAAGGAGTCAAGTGTGGCGGCCTCAACACGGTGGAATCATTTTGGGACGTGAAGGTGATGTCTGGCCCACTCTGCCATTTTCAAAAAAACAGGAGAAGGAGAAGGGGGAGAGGAAGGGGAGGGGAGGGGAGCGGAGTGAGGGGAGGAGAGGGAGGGAGGTCCTAAGAGCTCAGGGAGCCTCCTTCCATCGAAGACCGGGTCCCTCGGGACCTGGGAGCCTGGCACTTCTCCCCTTGGGGACAGGCAGGACAGGCTTGTGGCTTTCTGTCCTCTGCCCCACCCCTGCCTCCCCTCCCCCTATTTCCCACTTCCAGTGGGGTGCGGTTATCAGACGCCCCAGTTCCTGGCACTTTATCACCTCAGCTGGCACAGGCCCTCCCTGGCCTGGATTCACTTAATCTCTTCCATGCACACAGCCCTGCCAGTGCCCACCCCTCAACGGTCACAGGCACATGGTCTACTGTATGAGTGGTTTTTCGTTTGTTTGTTTTTGACACAGGATCTTGCTATGGAGTCCAAGCTGGCCTTGAATTCGTTGCGTGGCCTAGGTTGTCCTCGAACACACAGCAATCCTCCTGCCTCAGCCTCCCAAGGCAGGTTGCAAAAGTGCCATCAGGCCTCACGCTCTCCTCTTTCTAATCACTCAGCTCTGTGGCTGTGGGCCAGAGGTGTGCGGCATGGTCAAGCCACAGACCCCTGAGCAATTTATCCTCTGCTGTCCTGGGGTTTCCACAAACGTCAGGAGGACCCATCCCCTCCTCCATGGAAACCGTGGCTGGCCAGGCCCTGGGACTCTGGATGCCAGGGCTCAGAACCCAACCGAGCTCTGTGTGAGCAGCTGGTGGTGGCGGGGATGTGCGGGACCCAGCCTGACACTGAGCTGGCAGTGCCGAGGACAGGGTGAGCTTCAGACCCAGGCCCCCGGCAGCGTGAGGGCGCACAAGGTGCAGTGCTGTCTCCATTCCTCTCCCTAGCTGCCCCTGGGGCGAGCAGGCGAGGGAGAGCGGTGCCATGAGTCCCACGGGTTGCTGCTCCTTGGGGCGGCCCTGTGAAAGGGTAAACCGGGCACATGGAAATACGAATGCAGCCAGGCATGGTGGCGCACACCTGTCATCCCAGCACTCGAGAGGCTGAGGCAGGAGGAGCTGTGCAAGTTCAAGACCAGCCTGGACTATATAGCAAGACCTTGTCTCAAAAAAAAACAAAAACAAAAAAAAAAAAGTGAATGCATTTATTTGCTTCTTCATTGACTCACGAATGGGGTAACCCCAGCCAAAGTCATTCAGTGTTGTAAATGGGGCAGCTGGGGGGAAACTTTATAAGATATGGGTGACGGCACGATGAAGACAGCAGTGTACATTTATTTATCTATTCTTTTATTTTTGAGCCAGGATCTGGCTCTGTATTCAGGCTGGCCTTGAATGCACAGTGTAGCCCAGGCTGAACTCTAATTTGCAATCCCCCTGCCTCAGCCTCCCAAGTGCGGGAATGACAGGGGTGCACCACCAGCCTGGCTGAAGCAAGCGTCTCTAACAAAGGCTGGGCCACATTTAGACGAGTGACAAGACAGGGAGACAAGACCGGAGGTCTCAAGAGCAATGGCCACGAACTGCAGGCGGGGCTGAGGCTGCTCAGTGAGCCTGTGGGAGAGAGCCCTGGAGCTGACCGGAGCCCACGGTCCACTTTTGTCCTTCCCGGGAGAGGGGAGGAGGGTGCTTCCTGCTCCTCAGGCCTCCAGAGCCCAAGCAATATGGAAATATGCGAGTGAAAGGGAGGTCACAGGACTCTCGCTTTTTTCTCTCTGACTCTCTCTGGGCATGGTTGACACACACTTGTAATCCCAGCACTCAGGAGGCTGAGGCAAGAGGGTTGCCATGAGTCTTGACCTACACAGTGAGACCCTGACTCAAAAAACAACAAAAACAGGGGCTGGGGATTTAGATCAGCAGTACAGCGCCCGCCTGACAAGTGTAAGGTCCTGAGTTTAACTCACAGTACCAAAAAAACCAAACCAAAACAAAGCAAAAGAAAAAACCCAAAAAATAGTATACACTGAAGGCTTTGCTTCTTTATTTAACTATAATAGACACAGCATGCTATGTTACCTCCCCCACTTTTTTTTTTTTTTGGAGATGGAGTCCTCCTGCCTCAGCCTCCTGAGTGCTGGGATTCCACAGGTGTGCAGCGCCACGGCTAATTTAACAGCTGTTTCCTGAGATGGAATTTACTCCTGATGAGGCCACCCTGAACACCACAGAAATGACAGCAACACTTTGAGAATACAGCAGGAACTCGGCAGCGGTTAGAGAGGAGGGCAGCTTTGAAGGAAGCTCCTCTGGGGGTGAAACGATACCAAACAGCTTCACTCGCTACGGAGAAATCTGTCATGAAGGTGGAATCGATTGCCGTGGCAGCCTGCATTAGTGTCTCATGTAAGGAACTGCCGTGGCCACTTACCTGTCAGACACGTGCCCCCGGCTCGGGCAGTGGTCCTCAAACTCCAGGCAAGAGCTGCCCATAAAGACTGCGACCCGCTGAAGGCGCCAGTGGTCACGGTGCTTTTGAACAGTGGTTTATTTTGAACCCAGGGCTCACGCGTGCTGGGCAAGCATCTACCACTGAGCCTCTGTAGCGTTTTTTGTCTTTAATACAGGGTCGCGCTAAGTTACCCAGGCTGGGCTTGAATTTGCCATCCTCCTGCCTCAGCCTCCCAAGTAGTTGGAATTAGAGACATGAGACATAGCACACAGTAATAAAACTCTCATGCTGGATAAATCGACACTGTCTGGGACTCGAAGGGACAGAGAAAGGAAGGTGGGCGTGGTCCCTGCCTTTTCAGATGGGGATTACCTGTCCCTATGATCATGTGGGAAGCCCTAGAGCCAGAACAAACCCAGGGCTTGGTGGTCAGTGGGAGCTACACTGAGCTGGACCTGGTGTAACAAGCCTGTCCTCCCAGCACTTAGGGAAGCTGAAGCAGGAGGATCTCTGTGAGCCTGGGCTCCATAGTGAGTTCAAGGCCAGCCTGAACTACATAGTGAGACTCTGTCTCAAAAAACAGAAAGGGGGACTCATTCAGGACCCCTTCTGCCTCTCAGGAGTTATTCCTGTTCCCAACAGGTTAGATAAGGCAATCACACCCTTAACAGGAAGAGGTATAAAAGGAAAGCAGGGCAGGGGGCTGGGGATATAGTTCAGTGGTGCAGCACCTGCCTGCCAAGTGTGAGGTCATGAGTTCGATCCCTGGTACTAAAAAAAAAAAAAAAAAAAACAAAAAACAAGAGGGGAAGGATTGATTGCAGGGCCTTTGCACCGAGCTATCTCCCCAGCCCTTTAAAATCTTTTTATTATGAGACAGGTTCTTGCTAACCTGCTGTGTTGCCCAGGCTGGGCTCAAACTTGCAGTTCTCCTGCCTCAGCCTCCCAGAGTGCTGGGGTTATAGACTTACACCCCACACCTGGTTCAATGTTTCTGCAAACCTAAATACCACTCTAAAATATAAAGCCTATTAATTAAAACCAAAGAAAGCAAATTTATTCATGCAAGGTCATAGTTCCAGTCTCTTCCAATTAAAAATCACAAGGTGTGATTGCAACGGTGTTTGCTGCAGAAAAAGTCACTCAACACACAGGAAAGAATGATGGGAAGTCCCAGTTTGGGCATGGGTAAAATCAGTTGCACAGATGCAAACTTTAGCTGACCCAGATCCCTGGATGCGCATACTAAGGCGCTTCCAAAGTTTGCACTACGCTCATTTTCAGTTTCAACAATGTAATTATTCATCCTAGCAACGTACCGGAGTCTTAGCCAAATAAACTGTGGCAGGGGCTCTGAGAAGCAAATTCGCCAGCCGCTTTCCGCCGCTGGGCGGCTGTGAGAGGGGCGCCCCTGCCATCGTCCAAGGTGAACCCTGTGCCCCACCCCGGGACAGCTCGCCCCAGCTGCCGCCTGTCACAGCACCCCACGAGCTGTTAGCCCGCCTGCCCCAGGGGTCCTGCTCCTCCCCCGTGATGCCCCGGATGTCCCCCGGGCCCACACGCGCCCGGCTCCACTGCAGTCCGGGCGGCTGCAGGGCATCCCGGGCCCGGGGACTCTGGCGACCACCAGGGTCTGAACTGATAGGTCTTCACCTTTGGAGCTAAGTGACCGGGTCGCCCTTTCTGAGCCTCCGCGTCTCATCCGCAAGGAGAGTGTCAGAGTCATGTCTGTGTCACGCCTGCATCCTCCTTAAATGCCACCAATGGAAGCCACAGTGCTGCCCGGCATGGTGGCACACGCCTGTGAGCCGCACTACTCAGGAGGCAGAGGCAGGAGGATCTCCAATTGGAGCCCACCCTGGGAAATTTAGCAGCTTGTTGAGACCTTATCAACATTTTAAAAATTTTTTAACAAAAAAGCTGGGGGTGGGGCCAGGGATGGAGCTGGGCAACCTGCCTGGTAAGCAGGCCCGAGGTCCTGAGTTCGATTTCTGGTTCAAAAAAAAAAAAAAAGTAAAAGAGCTGGGAGTGTAGCTCAGTGGTAGAGTGCGCCCCTGAGTTCAATACCCAGTACCTCAAAAATAAAAATAAAAATAAAAAAAGTCAGTTCCCCGTGCTTCACACAATGCGCAACTTTGCCTTAGTGCGAGCCGGGTGTGAACGCCTGCCTGCCCCACGGAGCCGGGGGTTCCGGAGGACAGCGGCAGGGCGAGGGCACAGCACGGGGACCCGCTCAGCCGCGCACCTGGGCGCCGCCCACGCCACCCCCACGGCGGTTTCCAATAGGCCCCGCGCCTGTTCCGCCTCGCAAGTCCTCAACCTTGGGCCCTCGCCCAGGCACTGAGCTGCTGGAATCTCTGGAACCTTCTGTGCATACGCAGCAAACAGAACCCGGAAACAGGAGAGGCTGAGCGATTTCACTACATCAAAATGGAAAACTGCTGGAAATTTCGAAGTGTGGTGATGCGTATCTATAATTCCAGACAACTTTGGGAGACTGAGGCAGGAGGATCAAGGTAACCTGGGCAATTTATCAAAACTGCCTCAAAAATAAGATAAACTGGGCATAGTAGTGCACGCCTGTAATCTTAGCACTTGGGAGGCTGAGGTAGGAGAATTGCCACAAATTCGAAGCCAGCCTGGGCTACATAGTGAGTTCAAGGCCAGTCTGAACTGCATATCGAGACCCTGTCTCAAAAAATCAACCAAAATGGCCAGGGATTTAGCTCAGTGATACAAGAACCTGCTGGCAAGTATGAGGTCATGAGTTTGATCCCCAGTACCGGGAAAAACAAAAAACAAAACAAAACAAAAACCAAGAAACTGAGAGTGGTGGCACATGTCTGTAATCCCAGCACTGGGGAGACTGAGGCAGGAGGATCATTGCAAATTTGAGGCCAGCCTGGACTACAAAATGAGCTGAAGGCCAGCCTGAACTGCATAGAGAAACCCTGTCTCAAAAAGAGAAAAAACAAAAACAAACAAACAAAAACCCAACCAAAACAAAACAACTGCTGGGGCAGGTAGTAACTTTATGTTTAGCATTTCTTCGTTCTAAGAAAAACAGCCAGGGGCATAGCTCAGCAGCACAAGCACTTGCCTGGTAAGCACAAGGTCCTGAATTTGATTTCCGATACAAAAAAAAAAAAAAAAAGAAAGAAAGAAAGAAAGAAAAACAAGTCCTGACCCTTCCACACTACTGAGACAGAGCCTGTGGTCCCCCAGACGACAGTACCAAACTCACCCACAACACCACATTCATCCCACTCTACTAGGTTGACCTCTTCCCTTCCTTGCAGACCGTGTGTGAGCTATTCAGTTTTGTTTTTGTTTTGTTTCGTTTCTAAGACAGGGTATGTAGTTCAGGGTGCCCTTGAGCTCACTACATAGCCCAGGCCAACCCTGAATTTGTAAAGATCATCCTGCCTCGGCCTCCCCAGTGCTGGGATTATAGGTCTGGGCCACCACACCCAGCCTGTGAGATATCTGTGACAGACATCCTGTCCCCACTCCTTCTGAGGACGCAGTGTGGGCACAGTCCCTGACCTGTCAGGGGCTCTCAGTCCCTGTTCAGTGAGTGACTAAATCTCCCTGTGACGCCATCTCCCTGCCTTCGTGGGAGTAAGGATGCTGTGTGAGGCCTCTCTGGAAAGAAGTGAAGCCACCCGGAGGTGTCAGAGCCGGCCCACACGACAGAAGAGAAAGTGGAGCCAGAGGCGGCCGGCCAGAGCCCACGTCTACCCCTCACTGCATTCTATCACCAGGCAAGCATTTAGTCATTTATTTATTTTTTGTCTTTTTGAGACAGGGTCTCACTATGCAGTGCAGGCTGGCCTTGAACTCACTTTGTAGCCCAGGCTGGCCTCAAACTTGCACTGATCCTCCTGCCTCAGCCTCCCGAGTGCTGGGATTTCAGGCGTGCACCACCGTGCTGGGCTGACCAGGCATTTATTTATTTATTTATTTTTGGTACCGGGACCCAAACTCAGGATCTTGAGCTCGTCAGACAGGTGCTTGTGCCACTGAGCTATATCCCCAGCCACCAGGCATTTATTAAACACCTACCATGGGCACAGGTTCTGCGGGGACGCACGTGTCCTGTCCTCGAGGCACGGTGAGCCTGGCATGTGAGTTTATCCAAACAGCGACTTAATGCGCTTGTGAGAAATGACATCAAAGACAAGGCACAGGGTGCTGGCGGGGCAAACGGCCAGGGGACCTCACCGAGGGCGATGTCCGCAGAGGCTTCTCGAGATCCAGAGTGCCCCTCTCACCTCCCTCCCCGGGGCCCTGTGACTCCTTCAGGCTCGGCTGGAAGCCGCAGCCCCTGTGTCCTTAGCTTTGGTGTCACTTCTCGAAAACACATCAAGTCGCTGTTTGGATAAACTTGCATGTGTTTAAAGCGTGTGACCGTAAATCAGCTGATGGGTCACTGGTTCCCTCTGAGGTCCACACTTCTTTCTGGACTGGTCTCCCATTGATGTAGACACCAAGATAGAACCGAGTGAGCGTCCTTGCCTGGTCTCACCCTTGGGAAGTCCCCTCCCAGACTGTCACGTCGGATTGGTCAGTGAGATCAGTGGACGAAGGCACTCACGATTGTATGTTACTCTATGGGAGGTTATGAGAGACTTGGTTTCTATCTCTCATGGATCATTGGCTGTGGGGGAAACCGGCCAAGTCACGAGGACACGAGGTAGCTCCCAGAAAATTCAAGAAGCTTCTGAAACATTCAGGTAGCTTCTGGAACATTTGGGTAGTTTCTGATTAGCTTGCAGGGTTTCCCAACTGCTGGCCCAAAGATGACACTAGGCACAAGGCTCAACTACAGATCTGGATTTAGACCTCAGGGTTCTGGGTTCAAGTCCTGACTGCAGCCCTGAGGTGGAGCCTCTTGGTTTTAGATTATTCTGCGGCAGGTGAGGCTGGGGCTGCCACTGTTGAAACCCACTGTTGTCCCTGAGCCTTTGCCACACCGGAAGGGGCCTGTGTGCTGGCTTTTCGAATTACCCCACCTCTGGCTGCGCAAGGTCGTGCTGCACTAGCATGAGCTGGCTGGTGCCTCTGGGTCAGCAGGAAGGGGCTGATCCTGGCTGTCCCCCTCCTGCTGGTCCCTGTCCCGCTGGGTCCCTGCAGTCCCTCTTTCCACCAGGCTGTGGCAGCAGAGGCCCAGGAGTCCCAGAGGATCTCGCCCGGAGTGAAGGCGCCCTGAGCAGTTTCAGGCCTCCAAGGCGCCCATTCAACTTCACACTGGCCGGGCCGTGGGCTGCAGCCTGCCTCCCGGGAATCTTTGCTTTATGCTGTGCAAGAGGAGGCAGGGTCAAAAAGTGGAAGAGGAGCTTACCTGGCTCCTGCCCTCGCCCGAGGGTGCTGAAATGCCAGCTTCACGTCCAGGGAAGGGAAGGATTAGCAGGCGCGGCGTTCAGGGCCAGGGGAGTGGCAGTGGCCGGGTGGGAACCGGTTGAGGGTCGTCATGCAGCACGATGGAGTTTCAGCTCCTTCACAGCCAGGGGTGCTGCTCCATTTCGCAGATTCGGGGAGGCTGCTCGGTGGCTGCTGTCCCTCAGTTTAAGCGGCAGGGCTGGGACTCAAAGCCTCGATCCTTTCCCCTGCAGCCCTCTGCCGCCCCTGGGCTTGTGGCTTCCCTTTACTTCCTTTCCTGTTCATGAATTAACTCCCCAGAGTGTATGTACTCAAGTGACCCGGGGCTACCATGGTGTCCAGGACGGTTGTCCAGGCTGCCAGCTGAGCAACTGCGAGGTTTATCCTAAACCACACAAAGGGGTGCAGAACACAGGAAACGTGAAATTCATGGAGCCTGAAAGTGCTTCCAGGTCTGTTTGCTTTCCCTCCTGAGTCTCTCCGACATAGACTTGCCTGGCAGGCACAGCTGGGCTCCGCTGTGTCAGGCTCTGCCTGGACCATGCGTCCTCCCGCCCTGAAGGCACATTTGTCACCATCTACCCAAGAGGCCGTCCAGGCGGCCACCCCACCATCCGCTCCGCCCTCAGCTGGGCCTCCCTCGCTCTGCCCTGGGTTTCCACTGCACTCTGAATTTCTTGCTTTGTTTTATTATTTGTGTTTGTTTGCTTTTTGAGACAGGGTTTCCCTATGTAGTTCAGGCTGGTCTTGAACTCACTGTGTAGCCCAGGCTGGCCTTGAACTTGTGATCCTCCTGCCTCAGCCTCCCAAGTGCTGGGATCATAGGTGTGCACCACCATGCCTGGCTATGCTTCTCGATTATTTCTATGTGGACTAAATTTATCATCATCATTATCATTATTATCATTATTACTATTACTACATTTATTATCTTGATCATAGGTCCTTTTTTAAATAATTTTTTAAAATTTTAAACAGAAGAAAAGTAAGAGACTAAAGTAAAACAGAATTTCACAACAGGCCAATAGGGGAGTAACAATAATCAAAACATTGCATATTGTTATATTCACAGTAGTTGTTTAGAGTGTAAGATATAGACATGAAACATTGTCCAGAATATTATTAGCACAAAACTTTCCCCTCACTGAATCAAGAAGTCATAGGTTCTGTGATGACTGTTGGACCATTTTTCTCAGCCAGTGGGGACGACCATGACCATCCCTTAAGTCCCTGTGTCCCGAGATGGGACTCTCTGAACTGGTTTTGCAGAGGACAGGTTAGAAAGCCAGCCTGCAGCCTGCCAGGTCCCTGAGACCTGCTGTGGTCTTGGAGACGTTTGTGTAATAGCCTATGGATAATTGATGCGTCGTTTTCCTGTTCTATATGCGCCATTTTAGGCTTGAGCCCCCTTTTCCAGAGTATTGTCTCCCCCTTAGCCAGCCTAAGTTTCTGTTTCCTGTAACTGCTCACCCACCCCCCATCCTGAGAACTGAGCTGTTACAATTCAAAGCTGCCCAAGGACAGAGCCGGCCAGAAAACTGGGTTAAGAGATAACAACTCCCCCATCTCATGCTCTGAGGAATTTACAACATGTGCCTTTCTGGAGCATCAGCTACCCATATTAGGAGGTGGTCACCACTGCCCAACCTGAGACATCCCCAAGGTTGCCTTCTCCAATAAATGTAAAAGGTCATTCAAACTGACCAATGCAATTTGCTTCTGTACCTGCGCTTGCAAGACCCTTCCTCCCTTTGTTCTGATTTTTTTTTTTTTTTTTTTTTTTTTTTGCGGCACCAGGGATTGAACTCACAACCTCACGCCTGCCAGGGCAGGTGCTTAAGGCACTGAGTCAAACTCCCGGCCCTGGTTTTTCGAGACAGGGTCGCACTATGTAGCTCAGGCCGGCCTTGCGCTCGCGTTGTAGCCCAAGCCGGCCTCGAACCCACAACGCTCCGCCTACCTCAGCCTCCCGAGTGCTGGGATTAAAGGCGTGCGCCACCACGCCCGGCTTGTTCTGATGTTTTATAAGCCCCTTCCAAACGCTGGGACGGGGCGCAGTCTCCAAAATTCGGCTCGTGAGACTGCGTCGCCAGGCCTGGCAATAAACGCTCAGCTCCGAGAAATTTCCATCGTTCCGTGAGTTTTTTGTTCATCCCGGGGGTCGTCTATCTCAGTTTGGACTTGACTATGACACATCCTTTGAAACATCTCCCGCACAGGCTGCCGGGTCACCCGCCCTGTCACCCCAGGAATCTGGTAGGGAAGAAGCCAGACTCTGGGAAACCTACAGGGCCTGGCCCACCCTCTGGGAGGCCCAGAACTTCAGGAAACTTCAGACACAGTTTGGTGAGGGGAGAGGGAGGGGACTGGAGGGAGTAGCAGCTTCAGTGACCTCAGGGTGGGGGCGGGCTAGAAGACTTGGGGACCCTTGAGCAGGCCCCCAGACTTTGATCTCATTTGGGCCTGAGGTAGGCAGTATTTATTGGCTCTGTGTAATCTGAATCCTTTGTGAGTTTTGCATGAGGCAAAGACCTGCCCTTATCCTCCCGGCTTCGGAAGTGTCACCTGGTGCAGCAGGAGAGGCAGCTCCCAAAGAGATGACAGTCGCTGCCGGCGGGAAACTTGAGATCGAACTGTTCTGGCCTGGACGGTTCAGTCTCAGCCTCTGGGAGGCCTCGGCTCACCTCGGGTCCTGTTTCTCCCTCTGTGCAGAGAAGGAGTTGGTGTGTGCCTTGATTACTTTTCTCTCATTGATGGGACAAAGCACCTGACACCCAAAATGAAGGAAGGAAAGGTTTATTTAGCTCACTGTTTGTGGAGGTTTCAGTCCTTAATCAGCTGGCTCCAAGGCAGGGTGGCATGGCACAGGGGCAACACTTCAAGGCAGTGGCCAACAAAAGCAGCCAGAGCAAAATCAAGGAGAAAAAACAAGCTTCTTTTCCTCTTTTATATTGTGCACAGGCCACCCCCTCCCCCCAGGGCAGAGGTAGCACTCACTGCACCTCTGTGCCCTCCTCCAGCACAGGATGAGGATATTTACAAAGTAAGGATCCTGGCTCCCTGCTGAGCCTCTTAGTTCAATTTCTAAACTTCTCAAGTTGACACAATGTATCAACCATAATAGTATGGTAGGTCACTCCAGGTCTGTGGGTTTCAAGAGACAATAAACCTATTCAAAATAGCTAGAGCCCTATGGTAGGTACATTAGCTTTTCATGGTCAAGTGTATTGGTTAGATTTCCCGTCGGTGGACAATTACTGGGGAGAGTTGAGACAGGGTCTTACTATGTAACCCAGGCTGCCCTTGAAATCAAGGCAATCCCCCTGCCTCAGCCTCCCAGGTGCTGGGATTATAGGCATGTGCCACCATGCCCAGCTTTAGTTTTTTGTTTGTTTGTTTTTGTGGCACCGGAGATCGAACTCACAACCTTGCACCTGCCAGGCAGGTGCTTAAGCCAAATTCCCAGCCCTAGTTTTTTGAGACAAGGTCACACTATGTAGCTCAGGCAGGCCTTGCTCATGTTGTAGCCCAAGCCAGCCTCAAACTCAGAGTACTCCACCAACCTCAGCCTCCCGAGTGCTGGAATTAAAGGCATGCACCACCACGCCCCGCGTTTTAGGGTTTTTTTTTATTGGTACATTTTAGGTATACATAAAGATCACATTGATCAGAGGGAATTTGTACCTGTGCATGAGATATCTTGCTGCTTCTTTTTTTCCCATTCCCTTCTCTACCCTCTGATATAGGGGATGAAACTCCCACAGGCTAGATGTTTGAAACATCACGTTCGTGTTCTCTAAAATTGAGGAATGAATTCTAGGAACAATGGAGGTTAAGAATAGGATGAATTTATTGGGAGAAAGAAAGCTTTGGTCTAAGAGGGACAGAAGAGGGCCAGGAAATTGGGGTTTCCCAGTCACCCTGCTTCTCAAGGGTGCTTTATTGAGCAAAGCCATGAGGTAAGGTGGGTTCAATGTGGAACAGAACCATAATCAACCAATAAGATTACAAGTATAGTGGCTTAGGTAATATTGATCCCATGGCAAATCATAGGGTGGGTGTGACAAGGGGCAAAATTATGGTCACCAATAAGTATACAACAAGTACATTCACTGGGGTAATATTGATTGCATGGGGATCAAATGGGGCGGCAACTCACGTGCAGCGCACATGGGCCAGATAAGGACTTTGCTGGAAGTGGTGGGGTAAGGAGGTTTGGTCCCCACCCCGAGGTGACTGATGCCTCTTCAGAATATTAGTCACTGCTGTTCATCCCGAGGGGAAGTATTTGGGTGAGGAGATCTTTCTCTTGAAGTCTGACCTTCAGTGAATGCACCTCCAGCCCTGTCTGACTGCTTCAGCTACCTGTCATACCTTCCTTCCCTCTTTATTTACAAAGGCTTTGCTGCCATTTTGCCTTCTATTCTTCTTTCTTTTTTGTCTTGTCCCTTCTTTCCTTTCTCTCCCCCTCTGCTTCCCACCTGAACATTTTTCTTCCCGTTTCCCCTCTATACATTTCAGTTCTTACTTGCACTTGCGTGCAGTTTCTCACAACAGAGAAACAATGCAGTATTTATACACGCGTGTCCGGTTTCCTTCACTTAAGAGTATGGCCTCAAGGTGCATTGATTTAGCCAGAAATGTCTCCAGCGTATCTTTCTTTACCCTCGCCCCGCATTCAAGGAAGAGAGGGCTAATTTGCTTGCTGATCCATCCTGAATTGGCTGCTCAGAGGCAGGAGGCTGAGGCGGGAGGGTGTGGCACAGCAAAGCTGCTCAGTTTGATGCTTGGGGATGCAGAGCAGGGGATGTGCTCGAGAGGAAGGGGTGAAGGAGCAGGTATAGTCCCAAGGCCACCCCTCTGGGACCCACCCAGATGCATCCCAGAGCACGTGCTAATCAGCAGCGTTTCCTAATCCAGGGAAGCTGTTTTATCAGGACTGACGGTCACACGTGGGGAGAATGGAGCTGAGAAGGGAGCCAGGCGGTGGACAGCCATCGGCTCTGTCTCTCTGTCCCCCGGCCTCCCTCTCCTCTGTGTGCTGGCTTTGTCCTTCTCGTGCAGCCTGTGTCTCCGTGAGGAGAGAGTCCAGGGTCTGAGCCATCTCCAAACCAGTCAGTGTGGCCAGAGAAGCTGAGGCACCTCATGCAAAGTGGCTGTCCAAAGCTCCAGGTGTGGTGGTGCACGCCTGTAATCCCAGTTCTAGAGAGGCTGAGGCAGGAGGACTCCAAATTCAAACCCAGTTTGCGCTATATAGACAGACCTTGTCTCAAAAAACAAGACAAACTAACAAAACCAACCAGAAATTCTTCTTGAGGCTGGGCGAAGTCCTTGACATCTTTTATTCCATGACAGTGGTGGCAGGAAACATGAGTAAATGTTGAGTTGTTGGCCAAATAGCAGCTACCTCAGTTGAATTTTCTCAAATGGGTAAAATTTAAAATATAATCCTGCCCCACGATGATCCTGCCGGGTGACAGAGAAAGCGTCACCCCTGAGCCCGAGCCCTCTTCCCGTCCCTTCGCCTTGGGTGTGAGTGGGGGTCACTCAGGAACAGGGGAGCCACCTGCACTCGCCACCCCAGCAGAGGCCTGCAAATCCCTGCCCTCCAGCCCCAGGTGATTGCAGTTTAAGAGCCATAAACAGAGCCCTTTATTTACTAAGAACAGAACCCTACACGTGACCTAATGACGTTCGCCAACGTAAGTGGCTTCTGAACCTGAAGGCAGGAAACTGATTTTTTAAAAATGTTTTTAAATTTTGAAATCAATACAGAAACCAGTGGTGATGCACCCCTGTAATCTCAGCACCTGGGAGGCCGAGGCAGGCGGTTCAAGGCCATAGTGAGACTCTGTCTCAAAAAAAAAAAAAAAAAAACAAAAAAACAGAGAGAGAGAAAGAAAAAGCATAGAAACTCCTTTTGGACTGAGGGCCTGGCATCTGAAGGATGGAACTGGGGGTGTTTGTTGGGCCTGGGGGCTTGTTTCCTGGACACTAGTCTGGCAGGACTTTTTGGGTTTTTCTTTCTTCTTCTTCTTCTTCTTCTTCTTCTTCTTCTTCTTCTTCTTCTTCTTCTTCTTCTTCTTCTTCCTCTTCTTCTTCTTCTTCTAATTCTTCTAATTCTTCTTCTTTTTTTCTGAGACAGGGTCTCACTGTGCAGTTCAGGCTGGCCTTGAACTCACAGCAATTCTCCTGCCTCAGCGTCCCGAATGCTGGGATTACAGGAGTGCACCCCCACACCTGTTTTGGGTTTTTCTTTGGAGGCAGCCACACCCACTGTGGCCACAGGCAGTCAACAGGGCATGATGTGGAGGGAGCCTGCGTCCAGAGAGGGGCACAGACTGTGAACAGTTAGACATGTGCACACAGAGGGCAATGTAGAAAGTGCAGAGAAGAAAATGACACAGGGGGCTGGGGATTTAGCTCAGTGGTAGAACGCTTGCCTAGCAAGCTGGAAGCCCTGGGTTCAGTCCTTAGCACCAAAAAATTAAAAAAAAAAAAAAAAAACACCAAAAAAATCCAAAAAAGGAAAGAAAATGACACGGGGTAGTGTCATGGGGGGACCAGAAGGGCTGCTCTTTAGGGGGTGGTTGGGGAGGGTGATTCTTGGAGGAGGCAACAGCTGAACTGAAGCTTAGATGATGAAAAGATGACAGCCCCAGGAAGGCCCAACCGGTCAAGGAAGAAGTGTGTATGGGTGTCGGGGGGTGCAGGGGGTGTCGTCTTAAGCCAAAAGTACACTGAAGCCCATGAGCCAGGCCAAGGCCTAGAACAGATAAAACAGGATGCCAGCTCAGAGGGACGCAGTAGGGTAAGAAGGGAGGAGAAGACAGGCGTGATGGTGCCCTCCCGTAATCCCAGCACTTTGGGAGACTGAGAATTGCTACAAGTTCAAGGCCAGCCTGCACTATGTTGTAAGACCCTGTCTCAAAAAATCAGATCAAATCAAATTAAATCAGAGGAGCTCCCTGAGCACATCGCGAGGGGTGAGCCGTGGGCCCACAGTGAGCCAGAGACTGTGGTGGAGGTAGAAACCCTGAGCGGTCGCTGGGACAACCCAGGCTGGGGATGGGTGGCCTGGCGTTGACTGTGATGGTAAAATGGCAAGCAGTAGTCAGGGGTCTGTCTTGGAGGCGGGATGGGCAGGATGGGGGAGGCCATGAGAAATCAGGGTTTACTTGGGCTTACGGCTCTGAAGGCTTCAGTCCCTGGTGCCTGGCTAAAGGTGGAAGCATCAGGTGGCTTGGCAGGGAAAATCGCTCACTTCCTGGTAGCTGGAGCACAGACAGGGAGAGCTGGAGAGGAAGAGGCAGCAACCAGAGTCCCCAAGGCTGTGCCCCAACCACACACCCAGAAATGTGCTCTGCTAATCTCTGAGGCATCTTTGCTGCCAATCAAATTGATATCTAGGATCAAGGTTAACCAGTCAGGAGGGACAGGGTGAGGGGAGGAGAGGGTGACACAGGAAGGACTGGACAGAGGGAGGGGAGGACCACTGAGCCCACTTAGGCTTCCAAGGGGGCTGCTGCAGAGCAGTGCAGGGGGGCGATCACAGCCAGGCCTGAGGTTATCGGGGCTGTGACAGGAGGGGCATGCAGGGGACAGGACGGCTCTTGTTGTTGCACAGTCTCCACGGATCCTCTGTGCTCCCCAACATCGGAGTCTGAGAGTTCCAGCCCACAGGATTGGGAGCGCTGACCTCTTCATTGTGCAAGCTGGGAAGATGAGGCCCAGAGGTGGTCTGCACCGGAAGTAAAGTGTGGGAAGCCATAGTTCTGAATCTGACTCCCAGCTGGAGGGCAAGATGCTAGCTGCTGTCACCAGTCCTTCCCACTTCCCCCCGCGGCAGCAGCTTCTTTTCCTCCCTCTGTTCCTGGAGCCCCCCTCATCCTCCTTGTGCTCCCCGTTACTTGGGGAGCCTTGGCAATGGGCAGTCAGCTGCAGCCCCAGGAGCACCTCTCAGATGATAATGAGGTGGTGCGTTTGCTTATAAACACAACGGGCAGAGTTCATTCATGTATTCACTCGTTCATTCATTCATTCATTCATTCATTCCATTGTGCACACATCCTCCTCTCCTCCCTCCTTCCCTTTCTTACATCTTTTATTATCGCTCACTGGGTTTGAGCTGTGCCACCACATCCGGCAACATAATTGTTCTGACCAGTTGTTTTTCCGGTATGCCAAGACTGAGTTTGCATAAGGGTGATAAACAATACTATAGGCCAGTGCCAAAGAACCAGGGACCCCAGGTGTGGTGGTGCACGCCTGGGATCCCAGCACTCAGGAGGGAGAGACAAGAGTATCACCATGAGTTCAGGAACAGCCTGGGCTGCCTAGTGAGTTCAAGGTCAGCCTAAATTACAGAGTGAGACTCTATCTCAAAAACAAACAAGCTAACAAACAAAAACACCCCAAACCCAAAAACAGAAAACCCAAAGAACCACGAAGCAACTTCCCATTCCCCGGAAACTGAAGAGGTAGGGTTTTGCAACAGATTCAAAACCCAAAAGCCACCTATACCTGGAAGACATCTCCGAGAAGTCATTTCCTAAGGGTTCTAAAGCCTAGCAAAAAAAGCTTACCTGCCACAAGCAGTCTATAAGCATCAACTCAGGAATTAAACTAAAAACAAAATAGAAAATGAGAAGACACTTAAGCAAGATGGAACCTCAGACTTCCAACTCACTAAAAGCAAACCCAGGGGCAATGAAGTTGCACAATTTGAAAGTCAGCCACAAGGACTCTCTGGAGTGCTAACAGCAGAAGTAACAAAGCAGATGAATGAGGCTCTTGAAAAAAATCAAATCAAAGATAATCTCTCAGTTAACTACAGAGATCGTGACCATAATGAAAGACATGGTTAGTGATTCTAGAGAAGACGCAGATGAAAAAAAACATAGAGGAGCTTAGGAAAGTGATGGAAACCATGAACACCCAACACAGGAAAGAAATGGGATCCATGAGTTTCAAAGAGATATACAGATTAAAAATATTCCATTGAAAGTACATGCAACAGAATGAGCCACTATGAGGACAGAACATCAAATACAGAAGACAGGATTGTGGTTAGTGATCATGAAAAGAAAGATTTCTTAAAAATAGTAAGGGGCCACAAAAAATCAACCCAAGAGGTGCTAGATGATGCAAAGAAGACAGCATAAGATTAATCATAGTCAATGAAAGAGCAGGAGATAGCTTAAATCATATAAAAAAACTTGTTCACACACCAGGCATGGTGGCACACATCTGTAATCCCAGCACATGGGAGGCTGAAGCAGGAGGACTGCATGAGTTCAAGGCCAGCCTAGATTGTGTAGTGAGACTCTGTCTCAAAAAAACAAAAAATAAAAAATCTCCAAAATACAAAACCTGTTCAGAGAAGTAATGGTAGAAAACATCCCTGGAAAGGAAAAAGAATTTGACATATAGATAAGCTAGGCATATAAACTCCAATAAGGCATGATCAAAAAACCAGACAACAAAATACAAAACAACTACACCAAGGCCTTTAATAGTCAAGATCCCAGAAATTCAACACAAAAACAATATTAAAAGCTATTAGAGAAAAGAAACAAATCACCTACAAAGGCAAGCACACCAGAAACACAGCAGACTTCTCAACAAAAACCCTCAAGTCAAGGAGAGGTTGGAATGAAGTATTTCAAGCCCCAAAAGAAAGCAATCTACAACCCAAATTGATGTACCCCACAAAACTCTTTCAAAACTGATGGAGAAGCTGAGCATGGTAGTGCATGCCTGTAATCCCAGCACTCAGGAGGCTGAAGCAGGAGGACCGCCATGAGTTTAAAGCCGGCCTGGGCTGCATAGTGAGTTCAAGACCAGCCTGACCTACACAGCAAGACCCTGTCTCATAAAAAAAAAAAAAAAGGAGCTGATGGAAAGATAATACACTTTCAGGAAAAAGAACACCTGAATCCAGCACTCTAAAATGTTATGAAGGACATTCTAGAAAGAGATAACAAGGACTACAGTTCCATTAACCCTAACAGAATGAATCCACGAAGCAAATCAAACAGTTAAACAGAGGGGAAGAAAAGTGAACTGACAACAGGAAAATAACATGACAAGGATAAATTAATACATATCAGTTATAACCATCAATGTTAATGGTCTCAATTCACCAGTCAAAAGAAACAGACTGGGAGAGTGAATAAAGAAGCAAAAAAAAAAAAAAAATCATCACAATCCAACAATATATTGTATAAAAGAAACACGTTTCATTACAAAAGAAATTCATAGACTGAAAGTCAAAAGATGGAAAACAATACTTCATGTAACAGGAAACTGGTAAAAAGCAGGAGTAGCTATTCTATTTGCAAATAAAGTAGGTTTCTTTTTTGTTTCTTCCTTTCATTTTTGAGACAGGGTCATGCTCTGTAATTCAGGTTGGACCTGAACTCACTGTAGCCCAGACTGGCCTTGAACTCATAGTAATCCTCCTCTCTCAGTCTCCTGAGTGCTGGAATTACAAATGCGTGTGCTATCACACCCAGCAACAAAGTGTTTTTCAAGCTAAGACTGATTGAGAGAGACAAAGAAGGTCACTACATCCTTGTAAAGGAGACAATCCAACAGGAAGAGATAACAATCTTAAGTATACACGCATCAAGTACCAGCACACGCAACTCTTAAAACAAATATTAACAGACATGAAAATTTAAATAAGCACTAATACACTTGTAATGTGAGACCTCAATGCCCGACTGTCACAAATAGATTAATTAGACAAATAATCAATGAAGAAATACCAGAATTGAACCAAACTTTTTAACAAATGGACTTAGTAGATGTCTACAGAGTGTTCTACCTCACAATATCAGAAGACACGTTCTTCTCAGCTGCACACAAGACATTCTCCACAAGAGACCACATACTAGCTTAGGGAACATGCTTAAGTAAATGCAAAGGAATTGAAATTATCCCATGCATATTATCAGACCATGGAGCAATGAAATTGGAAATCAATGGCAACAGAAATAAGAACTTCGTAAACACATGGAAATTAACACCCTCCTGAACAACCAATGGATCATAGATGAAATTAAAGAAGAGATTAGACAGTTTCTACAATTAAATAATAATGCCAATACAGCATACTGAATCTTATGGGACACAATGAAAGTAGCCCTATGAGGGAAATTTAAAGCAGTGAATTCCCATATCAGAAAAACAGCAAATAAACCTAATATTGAACCTCAAGCTTCTAGAAAAAGAAGATCAAGTCAGGTCCAAAGTTCATATGAGGGAGGAAATTGTAAAGATCAGACCAGAAATTAATGCAATGGAGACTAAGAAAACTATACAAAGAATCAATGAATTGAAAGAGTTGGTTCTTTGAAAGATTAAATAAAACTGACAAATTCTTAGCCAATCTTATTTTGAAAAAAGGAAAGAAAAGACTCAAATCCATACAATTAGGAATGAAAAAGTTGAAATCACAATGGATCCTCCAAAAATCCAGGTTATCATATCTACTTTGAGAACCTGTGTTCTAATAAGTTGAAAAACACAAAATAAATGGACAGATTCCTACACACATATGAATTACCAAAGCTAAGTCGAGAAGATATATACGACCCAATATCAGTCAATGAAATTGAAGATGTGATTAAAAATTTGCCAACAAAGAAAAGCCCAGCCCTTGATGGATTCACTGCTGAATTTTAAAAGAAATTTAGAGAAGATCTAATGCCACTACTTCTCAAATTCTTTAATGAAATTGGAAGGAAAGCGTTACTCTTAAATTCACTCCTGGAAGTAAGTATTACCCTGATATCAAAAACCAGAGAATGATCCAACCAAAAAAGGGATCTACACAAAAATTCTCACTAAGAGCCAGGCGTAGTGGCACACACCTGTAATCCCAGCATTCGGGAGGTTGAGGCAGGAGGATCACTGTGAATTCAAGGCCAACTTGGGCTACAAAGTGACTTCAAAGCCAGCCTGAACTGCAGAATGAAACACTGTCTCAAAAAACAAAAAACAAAAAACAAACAAACAAACAAAAAAACCCCAAAAAACCCTCAATAAGATACTGGCAACAAGAATGCAGCAAATCATCAAGATTATACACCACGATCAAATAGGAATTACCCCAGGGATGCAAGGATGGTTCAACATATGCAAATCAATAAATATAATACAACATATCAGGAGAACCTAGGACAAAAACCATATGATCATCTCAATAGACACAGAAAAAGTGTATGACAAAGTCCAACACTCATTCATGATAAAAAAAAAAACTCTGCATAAAATTGAAATATTTAAATTTATTTCAATCTGATAAAAGCCATCTATGACAAACCAACAACCAACATCATACTAAATTGACAAAAACTGAAAGCTTTTACTCTAAAATCAGGAACAAGAGAAGGATGTCCACTATACCACTCTTATTCAACATAGTTCTGGAAACATTAGCCAGAGTAATTAGACAAGAAAAAGAAATAAAAGGAATAAGGATAGGAAAAGAAAAAGTTAAATCACAATTTTTTTTTTTTGTGGCACTGAGGATCAAATTCATGACTTGGTGGCTGCCAGGCAGGCGCTTAAGCCACTGAGTCAAACTCCTGGCCCTAGTTTTTTGAGACAGGGTCACACTATGTAGTTCAGGCCAGCCTTGTGCTCACGTTTTAGCCCAAGCTGGCCTCGAACTCACAATGCTCCACCTACCTCAGCCTCCCAAGTGCTGGGATTAAAGGCGTGCGCCACCACGCCTGGCATTATTTGGGGATGACATGATACTCTACATAGAACACCCCAAAAACTCTACCAAAAGACTTCTAGATTTAATAACTAAATTCAATAGTGTAACTGGATATAAAGTTAACACTCAAAAATCAACAGCATTCTTGTACACAAATATCAAACTCACTGAGAGAGAAATTAGAGCAAAAAAATGAAATACCTAGGAATCAAACTAATGAAGGAAGTAAAATACCTTTGTACTAAAAACTACAGTACTCTGAAAAAGGAGATCAAACAGGATATTATAAAATGGGAAGATAACCCTTGTTCTTGGGTACTAAGAAACAATATAGTGAAAATGGCTATACTTTCAAAACTGTTATACAGTTTGAATGCAATCCCAATCAAAATACCAATAGTACATCTCATGACATTAGAGGAAACAATCTTAAAATGTGTTTTGAACCATGAAAACACCTAGAATAACAAAAGCAAGTCTGGGCAACAAAGGCAAGGCAGGAGGCATCACTATCTCTGACTTGAAATTATATTACAAAGCTACTATGATAAAAACAGCATAGTGCTGGCAATAAAACAGACCCAAGGATCAATGGAGCAGATTAGAAGAAGCAGAAACAACTCCGAACACACTCAAACGACCTTATCTATGACAAAGGAGTCAAACACATTCACTGGAAGAAAAATAGCCACTTTAATAAATGATGCTGTAAAAACTAGCCAAAGACTAAAACTAGATCCATATCTTTCACCATGCACAAAACTAAAACTGAAATGGATCAAAGATCTAAATATTAAAACAGAAACACTACGTCTGTTGGAAGATAGACTAGGTAGGACGCTTGAAGCCATTGGTGTAGGCAAAGACTATATGAACAAAACCCTAATCACACAGGAAATACCAGAAAGAAGTAACAACTGGGATCTCATCTTATTAAAAAGGTTTTGCACAGCAAGAGAAACCATCAACAGAGTGAAGAGACTACCCACAATGTGGGCAAAAGCTTTTACCAGTTGTTCTTCAGACAAAGGGCTAACATCTAGAATACATAAAGAATTTAGCCCCGCCCCCAAATTTAAAATCTACCTTTTTTTTTTGGACCGGGGATCAAACTCACAACTTTGCACCCGCCAGGCAGGTGCTTATGCCGCTGAGCTAAATCCCTGGACTTCTCCCCCAAATTTAAAGACCCAGTCTAAAAATGGGCATCTGAAATGGCTAGACACTTCTCAGATTAAGTAAAACATCAAATAAATATATTAAAAAATGCTTAGCATCACTGCTCATTTGAGAGATGCAAATTAAAACAACCCTAAGATTCCATTGCACTCCATAAAGAGTGGTGATTATTAAGAAATCAACCAATAACAAATGCTGGCAAGGCTGTGGGGGAAAGGAGCCCTTCTCCACTGTTGGTGGGAGTGTAGACTGGTGCAACCACTGTGGAAATCAGTGTGGAGATTCCTCAAAAAACTAAAACTAGAGGTTCCATTTGACCTACTTATCTTCCTTCTGGGTATCTTTCTAGAATAATTAAAAGCATCATGCCACAGTGATATATGCACGCTCATGTTTATACCAGCACAATGTGTAATACCTAAATGTTGGAAACAGCCCAAATGTCCCTCAATCAATGAATGGATAAAGAAGATTTTTTTAAACAATGGAGTACTATTCTGCCATAAAGGAGGATAAGCTTGAAACATTTCTAGGGAAATGGATGCACCTTGAGATCATGCTCTTAAGTGAAATAAATTGGACACACATGTATGTACCATATTGTTTCTCTGGTGTGAGAAACCAAAAGTGTAAATAAGGACCAAAATGTATAATAGATATTGTGAAACAGGAAGAAAATGTTCAAATGAGAAG
>RJWM01028477.1:0-25392 GCA_004363535.1 Dasyprocta punctata
TGCTGTGACTCGCTACTCAGGCCGGCCTGTGTGTGATGATTCAGGACTCGGTGACCTTTGAGGATGTGGCCTTGGACTTCACCCAGGAGGAGTGGGTTTTGCTGGATCAGAGTCACAGAGACCTTTACAGAGAGGTGATGCTGGAGAACTACGAGAACCTGGCCTCCGTGGGTAAGAGCGCTGCCATGCCTATGGCCTCTTGGGGAGGAGATGGAGGCTGTGCGCTTCCTGGGTCCCAGCCTGGGTGACGTGGACTCTGAGTCCACTGGGAAATGAGAGGGGCGTAGCCTCTGCCCCAGGACAGTAGTCCTGCTTTATCCTTGGGGGAAATGTCCCAAGAACTGGGGCCATTATTAAGTAAAATAAAGCTCATTTGAATATAAGCACTGCTGTCCTGAGGACACAACCTTGCGGGTAGCATTTACGCTGGGGCTGTGATGGACTGAGGGAAGATTCCCATCTCTGACAGCAAAGAGTGGGATATAGATTTCATCACACTACTGAAAGTCAGGTGTAATTTAAAACTTATGAATTGTTTTCTGGAAATGTATACTTAATATTTTTAGGCCACAGATGGTGGGTAACAAACTGTGGAAAGCAAAACCATGGATAAGGGGACTGCTGTCCATTTTAATCTACTGTAGTGGTTCCCTGTGCGGTCCAAGGTGAGTGACATCACCACTGTCCCAGTAGAAAGGTAGATTATTGGGCCGGTAGTATAGCTCAGTAGCACAGCACTTGCCTAGCGTGTACAAGGCCCTGGACTCAATCCCTAATACCACCGAAAAGAAAGCAAAAGAAAAGAAATGTTAATTATTAGTCTCTTCCCCCTTTTTATGTTTGGTTTTTATGACAGAGTCTTCCTGTATATATAGTCCAGGCTGGACTTGGACTCACTGTGTAGCCCAGGCTGACCCCAAACTTGTGCTCATCTTCCTGCCTCAGCCTCCTGAGTGCTGGGATTGCAAGCATGTGCTGCCATACCTGGCTTAGTCTCTCCTTTGACATACTAAACTAGAAACTACAGGTCAATCCCTGTTGTGTAAGTTCTAACAAGTTATCCAGATAAATCCAATACACTGTAATATATAAGATTCACTGATACAGTTTTGTGTTTCTGTAGAAGAACAAGTACTAGTTTCTTTCACTATTTTCTAGTTGAATCAAGGTGTTACTGGTATGTCAGTGAGTGCATAAGCACTCATTTGGGTTTCAGAGTTCAAAGATAGCTAATCATTTGGGACACAGAAAGAGATATTTGCAAGCTTAGTCCTTTTGTAATAATTCCCTTGTTTTCATTAGAAGACTCACTCCTCAATTCAACTAAGTTTAGGGCTCGCTCACCTGAGAACCTGTTGCATGAATGCATCTTTCCCCAGGTGCAGGGGGTGAGCTCGTCAAACCCAGTCTGATCTCCTGGTTGGAACACAAGGAGGACTGGAGGACGGAGCAGAGAGGAGGTCCCCAAGGTGAGTGTTCATGAAGAACAACCCTGAGGCCACAGTTAAGTATGCGAGTGTAATGGGGAGGCTTTGAGATGCACTCGATGTCAGAAGCTTCAGGCTTTTTATATGAGAAATCCTCAACTTCTCATCCTGTTTCTGACTAATCACACTTTCTTACGATTTCACAAAACGACTTGTCCTCTTTCTTTGTTACCATTTTGTTGTTTATCCTTTGCCCAGGTCTTTGCTACTTTTCATTCTGTTAACATTCTGCCTGTTTGCCACCAGTTTTAATTTTCAAAGAATCAATTTGTAATAAACTGTCTAAAACTGATTCATGTTATTAGCCATTGCCAAATTTTTAACCTAGTTAAAATGGTCAAATTTTCTTTCTTTCCTTTTCTTTTCTTTTTCTTTTTCTTTCTCTTCTCCTCCTCCTCTTCCTTCTCCTTCTTCTTCCTCTACCTTCCCCCCTTCCTTCCTTCTTACCTTTTGTACTCAACCAGGTTTTGTTTAAAAAAAAATATAAATGAGCCCTATTATTTTTAACTACCACAAATGATCATGTCTTTCTCTAAACTTTAATTTTGTTCTCTGTTTGTCTTCAGAATGGGAAATGCAACTTAGCACCAAGGAGGCAGCATTTCAGCAGAATTTTTTGAGGGGACAAACTTCAAATGGGATGCCAACAGTAAGATTAATAAGGGATCTTTATTATTTCTCACACTCAGAAAAGATTTGGAATTCCATTATATAAAATAAGTTAACATTCCCCTAGGCAGAATCAGTGTATCTAGAGAAATACTCTGAATATAATGAGTTTCACTTACTATGAAATCCTTCAGAGATACCACAAGTACATGGTCACACGTGTGTAACTAGACATTGACTTTTTCGAGCAATTTTGTGAATATTTGGACTGTAGTTTTAAGATTAGATAGATTCTACTGATTCCTCTGAGTTCGTTGAAGAGAAAGATTTGTACTGGTATTGTTCGGACTATTGAAGGCAGATGTCTTGTGCTCTCGGTGAATGATTTGGGGATGACAATGCACAATGTATGTACCATTGTTACCCCCCGAAAAAAAAAAAAAGATTAGGCAGATGGATCAAGGTTCTGGCACTGTTGTTCTGTCATTCAGTTTGAAAAGAAGACATGGTAGGAATTGTAAGAATGTCATGAACATATTAAAAATCATAATCATCGTCATAGAATGATGATGAAGCACAGCCTAAATAAGGTCCTTATCACCATTCATCTATTTGTCAAAAGGGAAGAGGTGAGAATAGTGGTGAACTCTGAGATTAACAAGGGAGATTTCTTATTTTTCTATACTCAGAGATTTGGAGTCACTTTCTAGAAAATTAGCGCAAAGGAGAGACTTTTGAGAGAAGTGGCATTCACTCTAATGCGAGAAATGTCTCTAGAGAGATATTCTGAATGTGTTGAATTGTGAAACTAATCCTAACTCTAAACTAGGGCTTCAGCCAGGTGTGGTGGTGCATGCCTGTAATCTCAGCACTCGGGAGGCTGAGGCAGGAGGATCATTGCAAGTTCGAGACCAGCCTAGGCTACAAAGTGAGCTCAAGGCCTGCCTGAGCTGCATAGCAAGACCGTGTCTCAGAAAGACAAAATAAATAAATAAACAAACAAACTAGGACTTCAGAGTTCCCACAGTACACCTTCCCACATTTGTAACTGGGTCCCAAGAGTCTTAAAAGAATTTCATAAAAATGGAGAGGAGTACTTCCAAGATGAGGCCTGGCAATACAGAGTATTTAGGGTTGGGTTTCTTTATTCAGCTTGAAGGGAATCCACAAAGCATAGCATATATGCATGTGATCAAAATGGCAGAAGTCCTGGTCACAATAATATTTCTATTTTTAGATAGGTAGGATCCATTAATAACTCTGTAAAATCTTTTAACCATCATTCATCCCTTCATTAACAGGCAGGAAGCCACAGTGCAGGGGAACTCTGTGACTATACGCAGTATGGAGAGATCTTCAGTGAACACTCGTATTTCAAGACACACATGAAAACTCAAAATCTATGGAATGCAGGAAATTTTACTCACTCCACGGGTCATGCTGTGCCTGTTCAAATGCACACCATAAAACACTATGCATGTAAGACTTGTGGAAAAGCCTTTGGGCGTTCTTCAAACCTTAACAGGCACATGCGAACCCACACTGGGGAGAAACCCTATGAATGTAAGGAATGTAGGAAGCCCTTCACAACTTACTCGAGGCTAGTGGAACACTTCAGAACTCATACTGGAGAGAAGCCCTATAAGTGTAAGGACTGTGGAAAGGCCTTCACTAAGTGCTCAGGCCTTATTACACACATACCAACACATGCTTCTGAGAAACCCTATGAGTGTAAACAATGTGGGAAAGCCTTCGCTTCATCCCCGCGCCTTTCTCAGCATGTAAGAACCCACAGTGGAGAGAGACCCTACATATGTAAGGAATGTGGGAGAGCCTTTCTTACTTCCTCCTACCTGCGTAACCATGTAAGAAGAACTCACAGTGGAGAGCGACCCTATATATGTGGGGAATGTGGGAAAGCCTTCCATTCTTCCTCATACCTACATAGACATGTAAAAACTCACAGTGGAGAGAGACCCTTCACGTGTAAGGAATGTGGGAGAGCCTTCCTTACTTCCTCATACCTCCATAACCACGTGAGAAAAACTCACAGTGGAGAGATACCGTACATATGTGGTGAATGTGGGAAGGTCTTTCACGCGTCCTCATACCTGCGTAGGCATATAAGAACTCACAGTGGAGAGAGACCCTATATATGTAAGGAATGTGGGAAAGCTTTCCTCAATGTCTCATACCTGCGTAAACATCTAACCATTCACACTGGAGAGAAACCCTATGAATGTCAGGAATGTGGGAAGGCCTATAATAGGTGTAATCTGCTCAATGAACACTTAAAAACTCACACAGTGGAAAAGCCATTTGATTGTCACGTATGTGGAAAATCTTTTCAGTATTTCTCATACCTTACTAAGCACATTCGTATTCATACTGGAATAAAGCCCTATAAATGTAAATACTGTGGGAAAGCCTTTACCACCTCCTCAAGCCGAACTGAACATGTCAGAAGTCATACTGGGGAGAGGCCCTATGAATGTAGGGAATGTGGGAAAACCTTCACTTCATCCTCAAACCTAATTCACCATGTAAAAATTCACACTCGAGAGAAGCCCTATAAATGTGAGGAATGTGGGGAAGCCTATGGCAGCATTTGCCTACTCAGTGACCATTTAATGACTCACACAGAACAGAAACGCCTTGAATGGGAGGAATGCCAAAAATCCTTGAAGAAATCCTCACATCTTAATCATCGCAGTGGAGTTTACACTGGTGAGTAACCTTATTCATGTACTGAATGAGGGGCAGCCCTCGATTACTCCAATTTAATTTGAAGACATTCAAGAACTCGTACTCAAGGTGCCCCATGAATTGAAAGAAGGAAATACAAAGGTCTTCTCTGTTTCCTGGGAAGTTATTCTTAAATATGTGAGACTTCACGCTGAAGGAAGACACTGATGTAAATTATGTGGGAAAGCTGTAGTTCTGCTAAGCTTCACTTGGGGTCTCACGGTGAAGAAAACTTTTTGAAGGTAAGAAATGTTGGAAAGTCATCTTTTACATGCCACTAATCCTCAGTATTTAGTGAAAATTCTGATTCATGCCCAAGAGAAAACTGAATGTATGGAATATAGTAATTTTATCCCCATGTTCTGAAATCTGGCATGCTGACAAAAATATGGCCGTCCAGTTGGTCCTTCTTTATTTTGAACATTTGCAGTTCTGTCCTGATCATTCCCAGAGGGATCTGTCATTCTTTCCCTTCTGAGCAACATCATTTCATTCTAGTTGCTAAAACTTCTAGGTTGCCCCATGAATTGAAAGAAGGAAATATGAAAGTCTTTTCTGTTTCCTGGGAAGTTATTCTTAAATATGTGAGACTTCATGCTGAAGAGAGACTTTTTGCCTGGCAGCAAAAAGTGGGCCTTTGGGATACAAACAATACCATTTTAAGCACTGTAGATTCTTTGGTTTGTCACGCTTTTAAACATGGTCCACCTATAGAGGCTCACAGCACCCAAGTTTGGGGTATTAACTCAAGGGTTGGTTAAACATTCTTATTTCTCTTTCATGTCAGATCCTTTCAGATAAAAGATGAGGGTGCGAGAAGAGGTGAGTGAAAGCGGGATGAATGAGTAGCTGGTAGTATGAGATGCCTCAGTTTGATGGCCCTGGCAGGAGAGCACTTGCACTTGAGAATGGGAGATTCTGTGACATCTGGCAGTACAAGGAGTTGTCACAGACTTCAGTACTCTATATTCATTCTGCCACCTGGCAAAGCAATTTTATATGCCTGAGTCAAGCAACAGCTGGGACTGGTAGTAAAATCTGGATTTTTTTTCCTTCCATGTACTGTGAAAACAAAAAAATCCCCTTGAACACAGCTGGTCACCATGGTCTACGGTGCTGGGAATCATGATGGCGCTTACTGAACGTGTAAAGAATGTGTGGCCTTTGGGTAAACGTGCGCACCACAGGCAAGTTTCAGCCTCAGTGGTCCAAATCGATGTACTTGTGATGCTTGAGCAACCTTGGGTTGTTTGTGGATGGCCATCGGGGCTGGGGCCACTTGATGGCTCTTTCTGTGGCTCTTAATCCAGCCAGTGTGGTGTAGCCCAAAACAAGGCGAAGAATAAATCTTGAATGAAAGAGACCTTCGTATCACATGTTTGTGGTGAGGAGCGGGTGGTGGCATTTTGGGGGTGTGATGTTGCTGTTTAGCCCCCGTGTTACCACATTTTGTTATTGGCAGTGACACCAAAGGTCATCAGGCCTGTCCCTTGCAGTGGGTTGTCACAGCTCATAGACTGGCCTTACGTGCCATCCCAGTGGTCTGAGATAAGGTATGGAGGTCGCCCTGGGAACTTGGGGTCATGGGCGAAGTCCATACTGCGGGGTGGCCTCACCATTGGGCTTGGGTATGATATTAACAAATGATAGCCCAGTGTCACAGCCCACATATTCTGCCCGAGGGGCTCGCTGCTGGGGAAGACGATCCCCCCCCCCAACTCCAAGACCTCACCACTGGAGATGACTTCCCTGTCTTCAGTGAAGACAAGTTCATAAGATCATCAGAACCTCCTCCGTAGCAGTGCCCACAGACCAGTGCTCCTCAGGCACCAACCGCACAAGAGTTATTTTTTTGTACTTAAGTATTTGAGATGCTGTTGTGTGCCTGAGCTTGCTGTTGATCTAGCCCATAATCCTGGTGTAGCCTCAACCACAACATTCATCTGTACACTCCATGCCTGTAGAAGAACCGGAAGAGATTACTGGTATCTGTGCCATCCTGAAAGTTGATGAAAAAAATTTTTCGTTTCCCTCAGGAGCCACTGGCTGTTTATCAGGCATCACTGATACTGAGAGCCAAGGACTACTTGTCTTATCCATGCCTCCTGCCACTCCTTACAGCTGTCCATGCTGATTTCCTTTGCTTTGGTTTCAAAGAAAACCATGCCTTTATATACATTTCAGTAGGTACCTACCCTCAACACAACTCCAGACCTTCACCATAATTATGGTCAGACTCATACATTTTAGCACGCTTTACAACTCTACAATTTTCAATCTGTTTTTTAGGTCTGAAATTTTCAGATACATTTTCTTGAACAGTGCCATATAATGGAGACCTTTGTTATGGCCAGACTTATGCAGACTGCTCATGCTTCACTGTAATTCTTTTTCCTACTCAGAATGTTTTTCCTGTACTCTTTAGGGCAACTTAATGTCTTATTATTGTTACCTCATTGTTAGGTGTCATGTCTGAACATCAGAGGACCAATTTATTAGTTATGAGTTTCGTTTCCTACCTGTTAGAATACACTGACATTGTGGATATTTTGCTGGCTGAGGCACACTGCCCCTCCCTGGTCTAGGTAATTCCTCCAGACAGTAATCAATTTGCTTGGGAGCACATATTTTATATTCAAACCAATGACTCCAAAGCCCAGGTCCACAACCAGCCAGTATTCTCCTTGAGAACCTTGAGAACCAAGCCAGTATTCTCCTGCCCTGAATCAAACCAGGGCAAGGCTGAAGACATCTATGCAATTGCCCTTCAGAATTTTTTTTCCTGCCTTGGATTTTTTGGTAGAAATCCCAGTAAGTGCTGTGGTCTGTGTTTTCTTGCTAATGTTTCTTCTAACCACCTGTTTCTCTGCCATATGTCTGTGTCATGTTACACACTTCCCCTTTCTCTTAGTGTTAAGAAACTTCTTCCAGTGCCAGGACTCCTGTGTGTACTCAGCCTACTGAATTCACACACAAATAGAAATCAATCATTCGTTGAGTTTCCCACAAAGTATTCCTTAGGTGATTTTCGAAACCTGTCTTTTTGATTTAAACCTTTTTTTTTTTTTTTTTGCGGCACCGGCGATCGAACTCACAGGCTCGCACCTGCCAGACAGGCGCTTAAGCTGCTGAGCCAAACTCCCAGCCCTGGTTTTTTTGAGGCAGGGTCGCACTATGTAGCTCAGGCAGGCCTTGCGCTCACGCTGTAGCCCAAGCCGGCCTCGAATTCACAACGCTCCACCTACCTCAGCCTCCCGAGTGCTTGATTTAACCCTTGTGCAATTTTATTCTTTTTCATTGTACATGAGACTTATTTTAGCCAGGCATGGTGGCACACACCTGTAATCCCAGCACTGGGGACGCTGAGGCAGGAGGATCCCTGGGAGTTCCAGACCAGCCTGAGCTACTAAGTGAATTCAAAGCCAGCCTGAACACTGCATAGCAAAACCCTGTCTCAGAAAGACAAACAATGAGACATATTTTTACTGACTTTGTAGTAAATACTTGTAGTAAAATACTTGATCATGTGTTTTCCCAATATTTGGTCTTTTTAAAAATCATCTTAGCTGGCCTGGCATGGTGGCGCACGCCTTTAATCCCAGCACTCGGGAGGCTGAGGTAGGTGGAGCGTTGTGAGTTTGAGGCCGGCGTGGGCTACAACGCGAGCACAAGGCCGGCCTGAGCTACATAGTGCGACCCTGCCTCAAAAAACTAGGGCTGGGGAGTTTGGCTCAGTGGCTTAAGCGCCTGTCTGACAGGCATGAGGCTGTGAGTTCGACCCCTGGTGCTGAAAAAAAAAATCATCTTAGCTGGTGTGGTGGCACATGCTTATAATCCCAGAACTCATGGGGCTAAGCCAGGAGGATCACTGCAAGTTCGAGATCAGCCTTGGTTATCTAGTGAACTCAAGGCCAGCCTGAACTACACGGTAAGACCCTGTCTCAAAAAAAAACAAAAACAGAAAACAAAAAAAGAACAATGGCTCCTGTGTTGTTTTTTCCTGTGTTTTTAATTTGCCGAGCTGGGGATTGAACCCAAGGTCTCGTACACAGTAGGCAGGTGTTTTACCACTGATCTACATCACCAGCACCCCTTCCTCCTTTTTCTTGTTTAGTTGTTTGTTTAAGGGTCTTGCAAAGTCTTTTTTTTTTTGTACTGGAAATCGAACTCACTACCTTACAGTTGCCAAGCAGGCACTTGTGCCACTGAGCTACATCTCCAGCCCTGTTAAGTCATTAAGTTGACCAGTTGCCCAGTCTCAAACTTGTGCTCCTCCTGCCTCTGCCCCACAGAGAGCTGGGATTATAGGCTTGTACCACCATGCTTGCCTTAATTTTGGCGTGGCCAAATTTCTCCAACCATTCCTTTAGTAAGTCTTCAATTTACAAACATTCCAGTTGTAAACTTTCACACTGTACCATTTAAGACTCATTTTGTTGGATTTAGGAACAAATCCAACTTACAAACATTCTCCTGGAACAGAACTCATTTGTAAAATAGGGACTTACTATATGTTGTTTGAGAAACTTAACTGAAGGCCTTAAAAATGTTCTATTACCTTGTCTTCCATAGTCCTTGTAGTCCTAGTATCAAATTTCAACAGTTAACTACTGGTGTCTATATATGTCAAATTTCATTTTTCTTTCTGTGGTCACAAGATTATTATAGGGTTTATATTTCTGGCAAAAGTACATGTGGAGTATTCTAATGCTGAGAGAGACAGATAGTAAGAAAGAGAAGAAAGATGGGTCTACCACCTAGGGCTGTTGGAAGAATGGAAATTACATGTTTTTATTTCCCTCCATTTACATGTCCCCAGCCTCTCTGAGGCAATCCTGTGGTGTCTGTGACATACTATAGGTCTCCAGAGTGAGACAGAGGCTATTGTCTTACTTTTCTCATTGCTGAGACAAAATACCAGACACCCAAATTAAAGGAGGAAAGAGGGCTCGGGAGTTTGGCTCAGCGGCTTAAGCGCCTGCGCTGGCAGGTGTGAGGTTGTGAGTTCAATCCCCGGTGCTGCAAAAAATAAAAATAAAAAAATAAAATAAAGGAGGAAAGGTTTATTTAGCTCACAATTGGCACACCATAGCAAGGTGGTGTGGCAGACAGGCCAACTGTTCATGACTGGCAGGAGATAGCAAAAGCAACAAGAGACTTTAACAACATCTTTCTACCTGCTTTATCTTATCCAGATTACTTAGAGCGGGTAGCACTCATACTCTTAATCCTAGTGTTCTTGAGCTTAGCACTGCACCGTGAATCAATCCTAGCATCACACTAGACCCAACACCTCTGAAAAAGCCCCACTAATGACTTCATGAGGCTTTGAGGGTAAATCTAGCCAGAGCCATAACATTCCACTCCAGCCCCTAAAAACTTCATGCACATCCCTTTATGCAAAAGGCGTTTAGTCCATCTCTAAGAGTTGCCAAAGTTTCAGCATTGTTGAAAAGTCCAAATTGAAAGTCTCCTCTGAGATTTAAGGAACACTCAGCTGAAAGCCCCAGGATAAATGAAAGTTACACACTTTCAACATTCAATCTTTCAACAAGATAGATATTTTCATTCCAAAAGTTACAAACAGGGATAGCAAGGAATGGGAACAAAGCAAGAACAAAATCCAACGTTAAATCCCACAGTTCCACTTCCAGCATCGCCAGCAATCTGTGGCAAGTTGTGAACTCCAAAGGGGTTGGGTAGCTCCACCCCTGTGACACTGTCAGTGGATGTAGCTCCCATGGCTCCCCTTGGGGGAGGGCTCTGCTCCCTCCTTGCAAGTTTCCTCAGATGATGCACATTCTTGGCATCTCTGAACTTCTGGAGTCTCCACTGCACTTTGACTTCACACTCAGTTTCACACACTGCCTGGCCTCCCAGGGCGGAAGTGAAATCTTCCTGACCCCACAACACCTGCATTCTGCATACACCTAAAACCAGCACCACATGGATGATGCCAAGGTCTGCTGCCAGCTGTATCAGTAGCCAGGCTTATTTCTCTCTTGGCTGTAGGGGTGAGCACCTGGATCACTGAGCATCCTGAATCTGATTTCAAGCAACAAATTCTCTAACCACTGCCATTCTGGAACACGGTGCCCTGGGGCTTTTTTCTCAAAGCAAAGTCTCACTTGGGCGATTTTGAGACTGCCAAGGGTGGAGTGCTGCTGCTGCTGCTTGAGATGTCCTCAAGTCATCTTTTCTAATCTCCTGTTCCTTCTCAGCAGTCAAGATCTTTGCTCTATCTTTGCAGTTCACAGCTTTACTGGTGCTTCCTTTCTGACCAAACTCACATTTTAACTCCTTCTGCTGGGCTCTTTGCTCTTGATTTGCAACATAAATCTGGCTAAAAGTCCCTAACAGCCATGCCACCACCTGAACATTAAACTGCCTTGGAATTTCTTCTACAAGATTAATTAATTCGCCACCCTTAGTCTCAGGCAAAGTCTCTGAAAAGGAGCAAAATCCAGAGAAACTTTCTGCCAAGGTATAACACACATTGTTTGGAGTCCAACAACCAATGTGCTCCTTCCCAGCAAAAACCTCCCAAGCCTGGTCTTTACTGGCAGGATTTCTATCAGCCTTCTGGTTTTCTGAACTCTGCCCAAAATCTCCCATCAAGTACAGCCTAAGGTGTTCCAGCTTTTTTGCAGCCAGCATCTCTGAACCTTTCCAAATTCTTCCCACAAGGTAGTCCCAAAGGTTCCTGAACCACATGGTCAGATATAGTTATAATGATGACCCCACTTCTGGTACCAAATTCTGTCTTACTTTTCTCATTGCTGAGACAAAATTCTTGACACCCAAAGTTAAAAGAGAAAATATTTATTTAGCTCACAGTTTGTAGATGTTTCAGTCCATAATTGACTAGCTCCAAGGCCAGGTGGTGTGGCAGACAGGCAACAGTTCATGGCAGACAGAAGATAACAAAAGTAAAAAAGGACCTTAACAGTGTCTCTCTGACCCTTTTGTCTCATCCAGACTACTTAAGAGTGGGTAGCACTAACACCCTTAATCCTAATGCTCTTGAGCCTAGCATTGCACCACGAATAAATCCCAGTGTCATAGACTCTACACACAACCACCTCTAAAAAAGCCCCACTTATGACTGCATGAGGCTTTGGGTGGGGGGAGGGGTCATCTAGACACAAGCCATAACACCTACCCTCCATTTATTCCAGCTCTAATAGAGACACAAGTTGCACTGAAAAGGCTTTGCAGAGAGAATGCACATTGAAACCTTAACCCACAAAATACTCATTGAACCTTGTATACTATTTTTTTCAGTACTGGTGATGTAATCCAGGGCCTCACCCATGCTAAGTAAGTACTCTACCACTGACCTGTGCTTCCAGTCTCAAAATTTGCATACTGGACCCAACTTTGTCAATTACCTGATCAAACACCTACTTTCTCCATAGGATGGAAAGATTCAGAATGTCATAATATTAAAAATGTGCAGAATATGCCAAATCTAGTGGCACAAGCAGACAATTCCAGCTACTCAGAAGGCTGAGGCAGAAGAAGTGCAAGTTGAGGCCACCCTACTAAACTAAGCAAGACCTTTTCTCAAAATAAAAAATGAAAAGGGGCCACAAATGTAGCTCAGTTCAAAATTCCTGGGTTAAATCCCCAGGAGGAGGAAGAGAGAGAGAGAGGCACCATGAGTCTCCTAATGCCTCTAGGTTAAATCTCCAGTACTAAAAGCAAAATAATGCAAAATAAACACCACAAAGAAAAACAAAAATTCCCAGTTATTTTTCATATGACCCTTAGGGGACTGTGTGATAATACCAAAAGGGTATTAGAGGAAGAGGAGAAAATGAGTAAAAATATTTGGGTTTTTTGTTTTGTTTTGTTTTTTTGTGGCAATGGGATCAAACTCACAGACTCACATCTGCCAGACAGGTGCTTAAACTGCTGAGCCAAACTCCCAGCCCTAGTTTTTTTGAGGCAGGGTCGCACTATGCAGCTCAGGCCGGCTTTGCACTCGCGTTATATCCCAAGCCGGCCTTGAACTCACAATGCTCCGCCTACCTCAGCCTCCCGAATGCTGGGATTAAAGGCATGTGCCACCACGCCCGGCTTTTGAGTAAAAATATTTGATAAAATGATGAGAATATTCTCAAATTTGGTTAAAGACATGAAACTTCAAGAAGTTCAGTGAGCCTAAGATATGGTAAAGCTAAAGAAAATGAGGTTAAAAAAATGAAACTAGTTAGCTGGGCGTGATGGTGCACCCAGCACTCTGGAGGCTGAGGCAGGAGGATCGTTGCAAGTTCGAGACCAGCTTGGGCTATAAACTGAGTTCAAAGCCAGCCTGAACTTCATAGTGAGACCCTGTCACAAAAAGACAAAAAAAAAAAAAAAAGTGAAAGCTAAAGAGATTTCTTTACAATACATATGACTGTTGAAAATCGATGGGGATTTCAAATTATGATGGCAGGTAAGTATTATAACATAAAGGTATAGGGGGAATGAGGCTTGTATGTTAGGTTCTACATCCATTTCAATGGCAAAATATTCAATTTAGACTGAGAAATATGTACATTTTAGTGAAAATACAATAGTAAATGAAAATAATAGTACTGGAGGAAAAAGGTTAATCCAAAAGAGCAGTATTAAAGGGGAAAGTGAATGACAGACCACAGACATAACATAATATAATTGAATCATAACATACTCATATTAAACATAAATGATCTAAACAGCAATTAAAAGGGTGGACCCCACCTTGCCTGGGTCCACCCATAGCTAGCAGATCTCTGCAGATCTTGCATCAGTGAGATGCCCGTGTGTAGGTAGAGCAGACACGAGCAGAGTAATAGGAATACTGCTTCTGTCACTGGTTCTAGTCAAGCAGATTTATTCAAATCAAACAGCTGTTGTGACACTTTCTCAAAACCATTGCTCCCCCAAATCAACTAATGCCAGGTGGCAGTGCCCAGCCAGTCTCCTCATGGTACTCCTTTCTCTGTTGCTGCTGGGTGAAGGGGTTGTGAGTGGGGCACACCTGTCACCCCAGCATTCTAGGAAACTGAGGCAGGAGAATTTCGAGTTCAAGCTCAGTCTATAAAATTTAGCAATTTAGGAGGACTTTGTTTCAACAATAAAAAAGAGGCGGAGATGTGGCTCAATGTGAAACCCCAGGGTTAAATTCCTAGGTGGGGGGAGAGAGGCAGAGGGAGGGGAGGAGCGAAAAGGAAGGGATGAGGGACTGATTCTAGTGTGACTAGATGTCCATTAAGGAACAAAAAAAATGTTCATCAGTTCTAATTCTACACTTTATTTCATTACAACAGAAAATGCTGAGAATTCCAAATTTGATTGGTTTGGAGAACATGGGTTTGACAGACGATTAATGGTTTCACAGACGATTAATATCACCATTAATTCAATTAGAGCTTCATGTACAAGATGAGAAACAACATCCAAAATTAACATGATTTCCTTAAATGTAGTTTACTAATAAACACTCAAACGCAAGCCTATAATCCCAGCACTGGGGCTGAGGCAGGAAAACTGCAAGCTTGAATTCCATCTGGGTAATTTTGCGAGACCCTGCCTCAAAATAAAAAATCAAAAGAGGCTGGGGAGGTAGCTCAGTGGTACAGTGTACCTGGATTCAATTCCTAGGTGTCTCTGTATCGCTATACCTGCCCTCACCCGCCACACAACACACCACACACTCAAAACTACTTGAAAATGAGAATAGATTTTCTTAGAGATAAAGAATGGGAAGTGGAAAAAGGGACCGAGTTTTCATTTGGTTCATTAAATCTATAGGGGTTTAAGTGACGTGGGGATAGCTTGTAAAAAATGTTTTGACGAGCTGGGCGTGGTGGCGCACTCCTGTCAACCCGGCACTAGGGAGGCTAAGGCAGGAGGATCGCCACAAGTTCGAGGGCAGCCTGGACTACACGAGTTTAAGGCCAGGCTGAACTAGATAGCTAAATCTGCCTCAAAAAACTAAAAAGTGGGGAATCGGGGATATAACTCAGCAGCACGGCGCCTGCCTGGCAAGTCCTGAGACCGAGTCCCGAAGTCCTTAGTTCGATTCCCGGGGTGGGGGTGGGGGGACCACTAAAAAGTTTTGATGAACAGCCTTTCGGATGAGACTCAAACCCACAGCAGCCCTTCTGGCCCAATCCGTCGTCGACATCCAACTGCACCCCTCCCAGAGGGAGCATTCTACACTCAACGAAGTCCTCCGGGCCCGTTTCTGCCTTCACCCTCGGTGCAGCGGCAACCCCGTAGCTTTTCCCTGTGCATGTGAGACTAGACCCAGCGCAACGCCGTAAACCCGCCGCCCAGGCCGCCCGCCCTTGCCGGAAGCGGAAGTCGCATCATCGGCTCGTTTCCGTCTTTATGACGCCATCTCCACGCGACTCGGCTCCTCCTCGCTTTCCTTGTTGTGGATTCCATTCAGTTTGCGACCGCGACAAGTTCCGCGTGGAGGGGGCTCTCTGAGGTGGTGCAGCTCGTTAAAGGACAGTGGTGTGTGGAGCCGCGAAGGCGTCTGGACTGTCTGCTTGCGCCCGAAGGCTTGCTCCTGTTCCTAGAGGCCGCTCAGGCTGTCGGGCCCTGCAAGGAGCGGGTCGGCAGGTGTCGTTGTACTGTGTTTTCGGGGTGTTTCAGCCACTGTTTTGTTCTCTTCAAAAGCCTCCAAAGCAGCCTTTGTAAAAAGCAGAAAAAAATTATTTTCCCAAAAGTAAAATCATTTCCGCCATTCGAGTCACGTTGACGTCCCCAGTGTTCTGCCGCCTCATGGACCTGGCGGTGGAAGCGCTTTCGGGTGAGCACTGCGAGAGAACTGGGCAGGGCTGCGGGTGGAGCTCGCGGGTAGGGCGCTCGCTCATCCCGTCTAGGTCCCGACCTCTGCACCGCGAGCGTGCACAGAGAGATTCAAGGGACCTCTTTCTCCGTTTCTTAAGGCAAATGAATCTTTCATCTGAGAATTTGCCTCTTCCTTTTCATGTCACATAGTTGCCTTCCATAGTTACTGTTATGATTTAGATCTAAAGTGTCCCCCAAATGTCTCATTTGTGTGGAGCGTGGTTGGATCTTGGGAGCGCTTATCAGTGACGTGTTTCATGGCTGACTGTGCTCTCAGGAGCCTGGCTGGAAGAGGGTCCCTAGGGGCCTGACCTGGAAGGGTGTGTTCTCGTTCCTTGCCCCTCCCGTCTCTCCCGTCTCTCTGCTTTCTGGCTTTTGTGGAGTGAGCAGCTTTCCACTGCGATGCCTTTCTACCGTGCCAGTTTTCACCTTGGAACCAAGTGACTTTGGACTGAACCTACAGCAACCGTGAGCCAAAATAAACTTCTTTGAATTGTGGATATTGGGTATTTTGTCTCAGTGACTGGCAAGTGACTATTATGGTCACTTGCTCTTACAAAAATAAACATCCTTTATTGGGTGCCGATGGTGTGCATATTTCTGTATATGACAGAGAACATTTTTAGCCCACAAGTCTTTTTGATAACCAAAACCAAGAATTCACAACCATCCTTCTCATCTAAACTTCCTAGTCCTATGTACATCCTCAGAAAACTTAAAAATCCAGCCTCCAGCAATGAAGGATGGCTGCCTTATCGCATTAGTAGTAGAATAATTGTGTTTATTATTGAGAAGTTAATTAAACTAAGTCTTTTTTCCACATTTTTCTTTAGAGCAATCAAACTGCTTACAGGTCATTTCAGTATAGAATTATAATGCATGTACATTGTGGTAGATTCACTCAATTTTAGCATTTTTTCATGTTTGCTCTCAGATAAAATACATTTTATTGTAGACTATTTGAGAGTGAGCATACTGAAAATAAATCGTAGATATGTTATGTGAACATTAGGTAGTGATGCATCTCCTAAATATATAAAGACAAAAAATAACTCATTTAAATCAAGAAAATTAATAACAAGGGTTAGAGGTAGCTCAGTAACAAGGGTTAGGGTACAACTCAGCCACATGTGCTAGGCCCTAAGTTCAATCCCCATCACCCCACTCCAAAAGAAAATGAATAACAATAACATTGCCTAATATCTACTCCATAAAAACTTAATTTATCTGCATCATTCTAACATAGGTGTGTGTGTGGATATGTCTGTGTGTATGTGTATATATGAATGTGTTGCAGGGAATTGAACTCAGAGAGTGGTCTACCATTGAACTACCCCAGCCCCATCCAGGCTTTGGGATGTTTTGAATCTAAGATCCAAAGTTTGTTTCTTTGTTTTCTGGCAGTCCTAAAGCTTGAACCCAGCATCTTCACCATTCTCCAGCCTCTTTATTTTGAGCCACAGTCTCACTAAGTCACTGTGGGTTGAACTTGCATTCCTCCTGCCTTAGCCTCACAGAATACTGGGATTACAGGTGTGTGCCACCATGCCCAGGTCAAGGTTTCTCATTACAGTTGTTTATGTTAGTTAGTCTTTTTAATATGTTCCTTCTGGCTTGAACTCACTGGTGGTACATCCATGACTGTCCCGTGGTTCAGAGCCACCCAGCAGCAAGACATAAATTACAGCTCCATCATGAACATGTTAAGCCTAGAATTAGTTCTGACTCTCCATTGTATTTGCATTTTGAAGAGGCATTCATTTATTCAAAAAGTCAAAGCGCTTTGCTATTTATGGTTGTCTTCTCATGGCACATTTAAATCAGTCCTTTTTTATTATTATTGTGTGTGTGTGTGTGTGTGTGTGTGTGTGTGTGTGTAGCACTGGGGCTCAAACTCACAGCCTTGCACCTGCCAGGCAGGTGCTTAAGCCACTGAGCCAAACTCCCAGCCCTGGTTTTTTGAGGCAGGTTTGTGATATGTAGCTCAGGTTGGCTTTGTGCTCGCGTTGCAGCCCAAGCTGGCCTCGAACTCACAGTGCTCCTCCTACCTCAGCCTCCCGAGTGCTGGGATTAAAGGCATGTACCACCATGCCCAACTTAAATTTTTATTTTTATTACATGTTTGAAGTACATAATGATTGCTTTCCTTGTAGGGAATTGTTGCATGTATGTAACACATCTTAATTCTTTTTTTTTCTTTCCCTCCCCTCCCTCTCTTCTCCTTGAGTGTTTCATTTCATGGCTGTATAATTGACGATTGGGTCCATAGCAGAGGTTGGAAATGAGTGTGAAAAAAGCCTGCTAGTAAGTACTAGATGCTTTGAGGGCATAATGTCTCTAAGTTAGGAACCTCTGTCTTGGTAGTGGTCAAGCAGCCAGATATTTTAGTAAACAGATAAGTGTGACTTTCTTACAGTAAAGCCAGATTTACCGTATTAGGCCGATGAGCCATGGCCTGTCAACACCTGGGGCAGAGAATTCAAAAGATCATTTACCAAATGTTTTGTAGGTGATGCATGCTTTGCAGTGGCAGTTTATTGGGAATAAGTGCATTTGTATCATTCCTCTATTTGCAGTGGAAAGTTTTTTGTTTTGGTTTGGTTTTTTGTTTCTTTTGGGTTTGTTTGTTTACAGTACTAGGAATTGAACCTAGGACCTTTGCATGGAACTACATTCTCAGGCATTTATTTACTTATTTGCTTACTTACTTACTTATTTTAATTTTGAGAGTTGCTAAAATTGCCCACGCTTGGCTGAAACTTGCGATCCTCTTGCTTCAATCTCCCAGAGTCCTGAAATCCCAGGCGTGCGCCACTACACACAGTTTTTGGTAGGAAGTTTAATACTTGCTTAAGGTACTGATCAACATAGCACTCTATCTTAAAGCTAGACTTTTCTTTTGAATAAGAAAATAATTTGTGGTTTGATATTTTGATACCTAAAATATCTACTTCTCCAGTAACCTGTCTTCCTTATTTTTGAGCATCTGTGAGTAATCTGTAGTGAATAAACTTTTTATATTTTTCCTGTTAGTAGAGATTTATTTTCAAGATTGATTATCTAAGTCAAAGGACAAATATACACTTAATTTCATTGTACATTAAGTTTTTCCCTTTCCATATTATTTGTGCCATTTTAGAGTGTCAGAATTTTTAAAAGAATTTGGTTAAAATTATTCTGGGGAATAAAAAAAGTGAATAGATTTTTAACTGCAAGACATTTGTTTTGTTTTCTTTTTTTTTTTGCACCGAGGATTGAACTCACGACTTCGTACCTGCCAGACAGGTGCCTAAGCCATTGAGCCAAACTCCCAGCCCAAGATATTTGTTTTCAAAAAGACAGTTAATGTCCTCTCCACTTTGATCCTAAGGATAATACAGTGTATTTGGCTAATTTTGTATTGTGGACAGCTCATTATTATTTTGTGAATTTTGATTCTATTAATTGTGAGTTCATTTCAATGTGCCTTTTTTTTTCCCCCCCTTGAGGTACTAGAGGTTGAACTCAGGGTCTTCACACTGTATTACATCTCTGTCTCTTTTTCATTTTTTAAATTTTGAGACAGCGTCTTGCCAAGATACTACTTTGCCCAGGCTGGGCCCAAACTTGTAATCATCTTGCTTCAGCCTCCAGAGTGCTGCCACCCTGCCAGCTATTTCAGTGTGCCTTCCATTTTGCTTAGCTCTCCTGTTAGCTTTTTTGTGAGGAATGGCAATTGTCTGGCAACAAATGACCATTGAATTCCCTCAGTGGGACTCCTTGTAGATACATATCTGGGGAGCAGAATCAGTGCTGTGGGTCAGTGGCCAGTTAACCTTTTCTCTCACTGAAAGCTGCCAGAAGCCTGTAGAAGCCAAGTATTTTGGTAGCAAACAAGCCACTTTCTCTGATTGCTACTTAAGAGACCCAGTGAACTAACCCAACAGTTATTAGCCAGCTCCTTATTAATAAACAGTTTATTAGCTCTCTGAAGGGGTTGGTAAAGGTGTACATAAATCAAGTAATGGTACACAAATCAGGTTTTGTGTACACTCGGGGGAAGGGGGTTATGAGGGGACATACCAGAAGGTGGAGATCACTGGGGTCATATTGTGTGTCAGCCCCAGGATGGTAACAGCCCACTCGATGATGTGAAACTTTGCTAGGTTCCTCTGGGCCTCAGCTGTATAACATATGTCACATACTGAGGGGAGCGGAAGGGGGAAAGTGGAGTCCTCCAGCCTTGTGTAAAGGCAACATGGCCTGGAATTTATGGTGCCTGGGTGCAGGCAGAGAGCATGATAAGGCCATCTGCAGCAAACAAAGTAGTATGTCCCTTTTTATAGAGATAAAGAGAAGACAGAAGACGTTAAGTGGGAAGATTCTAATAAACATCTGGCAGCCTTGCCCGTCAGTGGACAGCCTTCAGGTGTCTGGTGTAAATTCTCGGGTGTCTCCAGATGTCCCGGAACCTGCAAAATTCCTTGTCCTACCTTACCTGCTTTCCTGTGCTTGCCATGACAACTTGGGTACTGAGCTGAGTTCCCCGCAGAGAGTAGTGCTTCTGCCGGCATGCAGCTTGGGGCCTGGGGGAGTCAGGTGCGATTTGAGCCTTACAAGGTAGTCTATAACCCGCAGGCCAGCAATGCTCAGAGCAAATGCTCTCAGCTATAGGGCACCACAGCTGCTACAGAATGTGCTGGAGGAACTGGGCGCCACAAGAAGCAGGAAGCCTTGAACACGTGGCATTTGCCTTGGGAGAAGTGTGGCACTACTATGCCAGGATGTGTGTGAACTTAGGCCACTGCACAGGTGTGCAGGGGCAACTTGGGTACCATGCCATTGTAAGACTGGGGATGGGGAGTGAAACCCTGGGGCACAAGCTTAGTGAGCGGGTGCACAGGAGGAGGAGTTGGGCTGACGTGCCACAGGCAGCCTGGAATTCACAGTGTCTGTGTCACAAGGGGCACAGCACACAAGCCAGCAAGCTGAGAGATGCATGTGCAAAAGTTCTCTTCTAATAGGAGCCCTTAGCATGTGAGGTGTCCTTGTTAGGAGAGTCGCAGGAAGGCAGTTGCCTGAGCAAGGGACAAGATCAAGTCCCCGGGGGCCTGTGAGTTGTGGGCGGAGCCCCAGTAGACATCCTTAGCCCTGCGTCAGGGATCCACCAACCATGGCTGCATTCAGCAGGAGCAGTTCCTTTTCTGTTGCTTATCCCTCCAGTGCCTCGTGTACTGACTGAGCAGAACATGTTTAGTATAAAAGTTACCTGATTAAAGACCCCAGCCCAGCTGGGCATGGTGGCGCACGCCTTTAATCCTAGCACTCGGGAGGCTGAGGTAGGAGGAGCATTGTGAGTTTGAGGCTGGCTTGCTCTGTAACTTGAGCACAAGGCCGGCCTGAGCTACATAGTGCAACCCTGCCTCAAAAAACCAGGGCCAGGAGTTTGGCTCAGTGGCTTAAGCGCCTGTCTGACAGGTGCGAGGTTGTGAGTTCGATCCCTGGTGCTGCAAAAAAAACAAAACAAAAAAAAAAAAACTCCAGCCCCTCATGACAAAGCCGGTGTTGAAGGTAAATCTGAAGCTAAAATGAATAAATCGATAACACATGTAGTCCACGCTTGGTCTGTTCAGCAGATGGGACAGCCTGGGTGGAGGGTAGCTGCACCTTCCATACGCATTTCAGTTCCCTTACAATACTAAGGCAACTGTAAGTTTCTGCCTAATGATACACAAGGGAAGAGGTTCTCACTGTTCCCTGTAGTAACAAGGTACACAGCCCCCATCAAAGGTCATATTAAAGCCAGGTGTGGTGGCTCACGCCTGTAATCCCAGCACTCAGGAGGCTGAGGCAGGAGGATTGTTGCAGGTTCAGGACCAGCCTGGGCTACAAAGCTAGCTCAAGGCCAGTCTGAACTGCATAGTGAGACCCTGTCTCAAAAAAAACAAAACAAAAAAAAAATTCTTACTAGTATCTCCAGATTTAGTGACATTCACTGAATATTGTTATTTAAGGACTAAATTATACATTTACCCTCTAATAATTACATGTGAAATAAGAACATGAAGGAGATAGAAATGATTAGTTTATATAAATACATGTGCATATAAACAGACCTGCCAATAGCATGTTCTGTAGCTTGAAGTCGATATACAAGTACACAGTTTACAGCTTCAGGGACCAGTTCCATGTATCCCGTGCCTCTGCAAGAACTGCTGGGTTCTGTAACCTCTTACTGAACCAAGCTTTGATTCCCAAAGAATCTAAATCTTCCGGTGGCTTTCATTTTTGTAGTTGTTTTACTTTGGCAACATTTTCTTTTTTCTTTCTATTTTTTAAAAGGATTGGATCGTCCTATGCTGCCCAGGCTGGCTTCAAACTCCTGGGCTCAAGCAACCCTCCTGCCTCTGTGTCTTAATCACTTTTCTTGCTAGGACAAAATGCCCACACCCACAAATTAAAGGAGAAAAGGTTTATTTTGGCTCACAGTTTGTAGAGGTTTCAGTCTATAGTCAGCTGGCTTCAAGGCGGGGAGTCATGGTGGGAGGGCCTGGGTGGAGGGTAGCTTCTCAGGCATGGCAGGAGGGAGCAGAACAGGAAGGGCAGAGTCAGGGGTTGAGATAAACTCTTCCAGGCTACACCCCTAGCAGCCCACCTCTTGTGAACAGACCCTTCCTCCTCCTCCTAACAGCAAGCCAGCTATCGGCCCACAATCCAATGACCTTCCAAAGGTCCCATGTTTGAGCCAATGACCAGATGCAAATTGTAACACTCAGCCTGCCAAGTCCCTGGAATGACAGGTGTGGCCACACCTGGCTGCACGTACATCGTCTGAGAAGCATGGAAACCTGCACAGGTTCCAGGCTTTACCGTCCTTGACTCAGTGACATAGCATGACTTCAGTGTCCCTTTAGAAACTGAAGGCCAGATGGTAACTCCCAGCCTCTCCTATTGCCCCTCAGTGTAGTGATAGAAAAAGCCCCAAGTGGCCCCATTGCTGCCTAGTCTTCTGAGGTTATCGGGATTATCATTGTGCTTGGAGATGAAAATCTCCAAAATGCAGCAAAGTGCTGGACTTGGAATCAAAATGTTTTTCTTTCTGTTCACCCTGAAGTGCACCAACAACCACAGGCCATCGAGAGTTCAGTGACCAACTTACAATCAGGTCCAGAGTCTCTGCTTCTTAATGAGATGATGTGAAACCTCTGTGCTGTCTGAATCTAGATTTGGTTTGGTTCGGTTTTGGTTTTTGCAGTATAGTACTTGGGATTGAACCCAGGCGTTTCCTATTGAACTGTATCCCAAGCCCCGTCTCACTGAGTTGTTTTTGTTTTTGTTTTTTGAGCCAGGATTTCACCAGCTAGTTCAGGCGGGCCTTGAGCTCATTACCTCGCCCAGACTGACCTCAAACTTGCTGTGATCTCCCGCCTCAGGCTCTCAAGTGTTGGCTTTCCAGGCTTGCACCACCGTGTCCAGTTTAAGCTAGGGTCTCACTAATTTCCCTGGGCTTGAACTTGTCCTCTTGCCTTTACCTCCTGTCTTAAATCTAGGTTGTTTTGAGCATTAAATAGGTATATTGCTACCAACGTGAAGGGTTGGTGTGATAAGTGACTCTGTATATATGCAGTCAAATTCAGTCACAGTGGGCTCAGCACATGACTATGTGTGTCCATACTCTGATGACTGATGATGAAATACTGCTTGGAAACCACTGATTGATATCAAGGACCCCAGATAACCCTGTGTAAGGAGGAAAGGAGATTTCCACCAATCACCTCTTCATAAGCCAGCATGAAGTGCATCTTGGCTTCCAAGGAAGGGGCACATTTCACCTGGAGCCTCACAGGAGGTCAGCCATCGATTTGGCCCCAGCCCAGGTCTGTCGATGCTCTGAGCCATAGACTCCAGTGGGCGGGGCCTCAGCCGTAACCCTACCCTTCTGTTCTTTATGAAGGGTTCAGAGTGGGCCAGAGGACGCAGCTATGTTTGTCAGCCCCCTGGTATGTGTGCTGTGTAATCTCCTTCATACGATTTATCACCATGGGCAAATGCAGGCTTTAATTTCCATGGGCTGAAATTTTCTTACCTAAAATATTTTTTCTTACCGGGCCAGAAGTGGTGGTAGACCCTTGTAATCCCAGCACTCGGGGAAGCTGAGGCGGAGGTTTCACAAGTTGAAAAGCGTGACCTGGACAATTAGGTGGCGCACGCCTTTAATCCCAGCACTCGGGAGGCTGAGGTAGGAGGAGCGTTGTGAGTTTGAGGCCAGCTTGGGCTGCAATGCGAGCACAAGATTGGCCTGAGCTACGTAGTGCGACCCTGCCTCAAAAAAACTAGGGCCGGGAGTTTGGCTCAGTGGCTTAAGCACCTGTCTGTCAGGTGCGAGGTTGCGAGTTCAATCCCCGGTGCCGCAAAAAAGAAAAAAAAAAGTGAGAGAGAGATCCTGTCTTAAAATTAAAAAAAAAAAAATGTAAAAATGTCTAGGGATGTAGTTCAGTGTGAAGTCCTGGGTTTGACCCCCCCCCATTACCACAAAACAACAATAAAAACTCCCAAGTATTTCTTACCTGTAAAATGAGACTATTATTTAGCTCAGTGGCTTAAGTGCCTACCTGGCAAGCACAAGGTCATGAATTCAATCCCTGGTGCCAAAAACATAAATAAATAAATAAAACAAGACTGTTGCAGTTTTTCTGGGGGGCAACATACCTCACCATCCCTTTTTTGCTGTCAGTGAGACAGCAACTATGGCACCGTAAGGCAGTAATACTAATAGCATGTGTGCGTGCATGTGTGTTGAGTGTGTGGGATTACACAGGAATTTCATAGTAGGATGGAATGACTTCCAGCAGCTGAGCATTGGAATTTGGCTCAGTCCTGGATTCTCATACCTTCTTTGTTTTCTAGGAGCCCTTCTTTGTAGGGAGCCAATCTTCTTTCTTGAAGAAAAGATAAAAGAGGAAAGGAGCGTGGCCGACTGCCTGACAGACTGCTATCAGGTATGCGGAACCCGCGTCCCACAAAATGACATGCTTGTCCCTACCAGATGGACATGTTTCTGGCCAAGGTAGATTTGTGTCCTCTCCTGAAAGCCAGGAAAGCCTCAGTCAAGGACCGAGTCCCCAGCTGATTTCCTCAGAGAGCCACACTGCTTTATTGGTAAGGCGTTACCTGAAAACTATTCCAGGATATCAGTCATGGTGGCAGAGTATGTGTGTTATTTTACCAAGTACTCTGATAGTAAGAAAGAAGAAAGTGTTCTTTGCTGTGTAAGTTTATTAATTCATGCCTATTTATCAAATATATACATGTGTTCAGGAGCTGTACTCTAATAGTACAGGATAAGAGGAGTAGAACACCCAGTCTAGTTGTGGGGAGAGGAGTTTGTGTCTCAGAAGGACCATTGCTGCCCCAGGATGGTGGGAGGTGGACAGTGAGCACATGTGGGTACCGGAAAGGTCTCCAGGACCACTGGGCCCTGGGTGGGCAGTGGAGGCCCTGGGAGCCCCATGCAGGTGCCAGCCTCGCCCCCTCATCTCTGGTGAACACTGGGGAAGAGGTCACTGCTGTGACTCGCTACTCAGGCCGGCCTGTGTGTGATGATTCAGGACTCGGTGACCTTTGAGGATGTGGCCTTGGACTTCACCCAGGAGGAGTGGGTTTTGCTGGATCAGAGTCACAGAGACCTTTACAGAGAGGTGATGCTGGAGAACTACGAGAACCTGGCCTCCGTGGGTAA
>RJWM01028478.1:0-25559 GCA_004363535.1 Dasyprocta punctata
TCAAAGTGCCAAGCCCAAAATATTGGCTGTCATCTTAGCCCATCTATCTTTCTAGTTTTTGGTCTCCAAACCTCAGCTGTTGAACATCTAGAAGAGAAGGTTAATGATATTACATTGTAATGGAAGAAGTGAACTTAACTGTTATAATTTATCTGAATATCAAGCACCTTGAAATATAAAGTATAGCCAGAGAACTGTTATGTTTTTACCAATCATGGATGTTCTAGTAGTTGAATCCCTATAGAATGTTAACAGACAACAGTTATATAATTTTACACAGAAAAATTGAGATCAAAAGCCGTGTATAATATTCAGGCATGACAATCATGACATTTTTGCAACACACTTAAATTTTCATTTTGACACAGAATAGCCTTTTTAGTCAATTATCTCTCTGTCTAGTATATAAAAAGCTCTCACCAAATTTGTGGTCTTTTTAATGGGATTGAAGTGTATAACATTTTTTGAACTGCTTAATGTCTAAACATTTTTAAGTATAATGGCACGTACATAGCATACACATCACATATGTTTTTGCTAAAACATTATTATTGACTGGTGACCTCATTTTGCCTTGACATGAACCTCATATCATAAATATCTGGAATAGAAGAGAAAGGTAGATGTCTGATTCTAAAATAAAAGGCTATCATCATAAATAATACTAGATTTGCATTTTAAAAGACCTGCACATTTGGAAAGCATAAATTCATTTAATACACCATGAGATAAGCAACAGTCAATAGTCACAGATATACAAAAGCTTTGTTTCTTGATTTTGTGTGGTACTAGAGCATCTTTAAATTAGAAAACTTTATTGTCTTATTTTTAGAAAACTTAAACTTTTGATGATGACCAATATAAACATATCACAGCAATATATTTTGAACAAAACTTTTGGGGTGTCTCTCAAAAGGCTATGTAGATCATTTGGGACTCCTATAAATGAACAAGAACCAGATAATTATTGTTTCAGACAACTTCTTTCTTGATCATCAATTGGAGTCCTGTCCAATAATCTCTCACCACCTTAAGGGATTTTTCTTTAATTATGTTAACAATTTTTGGAGACTTATGAAAACCAGATCATATCACTTACACATTACTTTTGAACAATGAGAAAATCTGAAGTCATAACATACAAACAATAATAAGCATTATATTTATAAAACCAATTTTAACAACATTTTGCCCAACAGACAGCTTTGGTGGAAGCATATCAAACAAATGCTTCAAAAATTCAAAAAGAAGAAAAATATATTGAGTTCACATAAAACGGCTGTTTACACACTGGATGCACAGACTAACTAACCAATATATATAAAATAAATTTGTTTATAAAATCAGAGTGTATTCAAATATATTTGACTATACAGATATATGATCAAACTGAATTATAATAACATTTTTACAATTTTAGAAGTTTGTAATTGTAAATAGGCTATCAGAATTATTTGTAGGTCAATTAGCAGAGATCTCTTATAAGAAGAATTTGGAAGAAAACAATTTTTAATTAAAAGTAATATAAATGTTTTGTATTTTGTTTTGTCTTAGGAATACTGGCAACTTTGGGGTTTTCTTTTACACAGCTTTTAGTTCAGTTATCTCTACACACTCTATCACATACTTAGAGCTTTTTTTTAACAGCATTCTCTGTAAAACAAAATATAATTTAGGTTAATATTATCACTTTTGTAGACTGTCTTTGCTAGTACCTTTGATTTATCTTTTGCCAGGGCCATGTACAGTTCCTTTGTTCCTGAAATGTTAGGACTATGCCCAAACAGTTTTCTACTAGCTGCCAATCCTGCAGTCATTTATGTAAGAGTGGGTGCACACCCGAGAAAGAGTGGGTACCATTGTTTCATGCTGATTAAGGCTGTGAAAAGTGAGCTGGGGGTACCTAGTGGCAACTGTACCTTTGTCCCAGAACTGATTAGGCAACCACAGCTCACCTTTCCAGGGGGAGATGTTTTAACATATAAGATGCAAAGTAGGCAGTGTTTCTCTCTGGATTTACCCAGGATCTCTCTGGATCTCAGGAACTGAGCACTTCTGTCAGGGCATTCTACTTGACCTACTCCCTATACATCCACACTGGCAGTATCAATGGGCCAGGCAGAAGGCCAGTGATTTTTAGAAATGACCGAGACATCGACTTCAGTGTCCAGAATGCCTTTGAATTTTTTTCATCTATCTTTAACATAAGCTCAGGCCTCTCCCATTTGAAAGATTTGACCCAATATGCTTTTGAAGACCGAAAATCTGTATCACCCAAGACTTATTTTGTAGAGTCTGTCTCACCCTTATAGATGAGACTGACACTAGCTAAGGCGTTTTATTTTCTGATAACCCTTGAACAACTGTATTAGAGGTATGAGCCATAACTTTTAATTCTCCAGTAAAATCTGAATCAATAACTGCCGGGATAACATGGGGCCATTTTAAACTAGCACTACTGTGCCCCCAGAGCAATCTCACAGTCCCACAGGGCAGGGGACCATGGACTCCTGTAGAAATCACCTGATGTCCCAGCTCTAGAGTTAATATGAAGCAGGAGTTGGGAAAGAGGTCTAATCCTGCACTGTCTAGTGTTTCTTTGTAGAAGTCATAGACAGTGCACTTTTTGTATTGGCAGAAAGGGCTGGGGACTCACGACAAAAAGTGACCCCACTAATTGTCAGGGCCAGGGCTGGCCCCATGAGGCATTTCCCAAGAAAGGATTGCGATCACTGTCAGTTATAGATTAGCACTCATTAGCCCAGAGGCATCCCTGATGACAGTAAGGATAAAGGTCAGGGGGCTTTCAGTCTCTACTGTCTGTTTTTGCTTTTACTCTGGTGAGAATGGCAATCTCTTGTGAAATGTCCTTTTTTTCCCACCATACAAAACATGCACCATTTGATTTATTACCATGTCCTTTAAAAACCTGTTGCATAGCAGCCACTAAGGCGACACCATGTACACAAACTGAGCCAATTTCTGCACAAATGCTGATCATCTCTTGTAGGAAGGCTTTTTTCCTATGAGATCTTAACAACTTTTTGCAATATTTATTAGCATTTTTAAAGACCAGTTGCTTCACAAGAGTTTACCCTACATTTGAATCATTTTCTGTTCTCCCCATGGCTTGTAACAACCAGGCTACAACCTCCTCAGAATGTTCTTCAGGCCCCTGTCTAGTACTTAAAACATCAAGAGATTTCTCACCATGGGTGGGCAGCTCTCTCCATGCTTGGGTTCTAACGATACAAATCTGTTGGTAACACTGATAGAAAAAGTTAATTGGCTACCTACCTCCTCAAATTATCCCAACCCTGATAACATTCCTAAAGTAATCAGCACATTATGTTGCCTATTTTTAGCTTCCTGCTCAGTGCATAGCTCTGTCCAATTTGTCTTCCACATTAAATAGTCATTTGGTGTTAGGCAGGCTTTTGCTATGGTCTACTAATTGCCTGGAGCCAAAACATCTTGAGCAACCATCTCAAGAAGTCCCATGGTAAGTGGAGCTATAGGACCATTTTGACTAGTTTTAGTTCTTTGAATATTTTAAAGGGAATAAGTTGATATTCTTGAACAAAATGTCCCGGGCTCTGGGGATCAGGTCTTTCAAGAAAAAAGTAAGCCTTGATACAAAAACCAGACAAATCCTCACTGTACCTTCTAGTCTCTTGTAAAGCCTACTGAACTGGGGAGACAAGGAGAGCCATTGGCCTTGCAAGGCAAACTTCTTTTACTTTTAATTTTGCCACAGCTGCTTTAGGTAATGTAAGCAAAGCCATTTGCAGCACAATGCACCCTTTCCCCTCATGTTCTTCTTAAAACTCTGAGCCAGAAGTTGTATGTTCCTCCTGAGTGTACTCAGGGAACCATGAATCAGACTATCCTGAGCTTCAGGCAGAAGTGCAGTGGGCTCAGGTGATTTTAGTGACTCATACTCCTGCACTGTATGGTGTAAATGCTCCATGATTTTTAGACCCACCATAGCAGCCATTTTTTCACAGTCTGGGTGTGAACCCAAACACTCTCTCACAAGAGTCCATATAGGAAAAGATAAGGAGGTGGATCTTATCTGGCCCCTCGGCAGTATACTTTGCTCTTAGCTATTTTCTCACTTTCTCTCAAGTATATAAATTTACAGTTTCTTTCTCTGTGAACAATGGACAAACTCAAAAACTTTAGCAAGCTGTCTTAATAGATGCCCCTCTTACTTTAAGCAAAGCTCCAAACATTTTAATATACAAAGAACCATCCTTAGAGCCTGAATTCCCCATAGTTTTACACCCAGCAAGTACTCAATGCACTCTGTACCCTAATCATAATTGCGTGCGTTCTGGAGTGTCCCCTGATCTTGGCTTGCTGAGTTTCCCCAACATCTGGGCACTGTCTGCCATGACCTGCATGGAGAGTGGGCTCCTTAGAGGGGATAACAGGAGCTTAAGAAGAAACAAAACACATAAAAGGAAAGTTGGGAGAGAGTGGGACTTGAACTCTTTGATGGAGGGGAAGTGACAGCTTGCCAACTCAGTGTCTTTCTTTATAAAAAGTTTTAAAAAGAAGAAAAATATGAAACAGAGTCAAGAGTACAAGGTTTCAGTGTTTTGCTGAGAACAATAAAAACCAAAGCACTGTCAGAGCTATCTGTGCTATAGTTCCCAAGGACGAACAGCAAAGCCAGACACCTGATCATATGCAACTGAGCAAGAGGTCATCTTGTCTATACAATCTGCTTCAGGTATTCTGTGTCTTTGGGACTGGCTTTGCTCTAGTCTCATGGTGTTTGCCAACCTCCTGCTCAATCATGCCTCAACTACTCTGCAAAATCTAGCACATCAGAAGTCTTTTACACAAATATTTTATAAATTTTTCTACATTTTACATTAACAAAATCTTATAATTAGGGGAGGAGAAAGATTTTTTCCTTTTAACTTTGCTTATATGTGTGGTTTCTTGGAATATATTTAGAGCTGTCACCTATTTTTAGATATACATCAGGAGACAGCATGAATGGTTCGGATAGAGGTAGGAAAAATTAATTTTCAATGAACTGTCTCCCACAGGCATGCTGGTTGGCTCTTGTTGTGTTTATGAGAGGTTCAATAGGTCAGTTCTCTAAAATACTGGATTCAGCTGCTGATACCTGAATGAACTGCAATTGCTGGAATCCAAAATTGAGTCTGAGGTACTATTGACAGAATAGAGTAGCAAAAAGACAGATACGATTGTCTTCTCCCTCTTTTAGTCTGCTGATTTCCTTTAGAAGACCTAGGGCAGAGTCAATTAGTGAAGAACGAAAAGTGGTATTCTGAGTTTTAGATTTACCCTTTCAAAAAAAAAGAGTAAAGTGATTTCAAAATTGGCTGAGATCACACACTATTGGGCACTGACAGCACTATCCGAGACTGCTCAATGGCTTTCAGGACAAAATTTGAACCCAGATAGTGAGACATCTAATTTATCTAATTGCTGTCTGTAAACTCCAGTGTGTATTATTAGAAATAAATACTTAATATAACAATCTTTATACTATTTATACTCTTCACTGAGTAGTGGCAGTATTCCCTGTGATTGTCAAAGGCTTGCCTCTGATGTAGACTTTTTTCCAAGTTACCACCAGGGTTCTTTTGTTAAACGGTTTTTAAACTCTATAATTGAACATCAAGGGACCAATCCATTTCACCAGCTAGATGATCATTATCTTCAAATCTAGCAAGACTAGGTAACCCATCTGATTTCTCTGAGCAGCTGAACAGAAAAATATATTGTCTAAAATGCTTTTACATTAGCTTTCAAAATTCCACGGGGAGCTGGACAATCAGGTAGAGAGCATAGTCAGACAGTTAAGATTCTGCTACTGTTACTCCTGACCACCTAGTGTAACTGACACTGTTCTCACTAGAAACAAAGCACATATTCTAGTGCTTCTGTAGCCTACATTTTCAGTGGAGTCCAGAAGTTATATCACTAACTTCTGAATAAGTCACGACTGAGTAAATTTGACTGGTAGAGTCTGGGTCAAGCGCTCATACACACTATAGGAGAAGTTGAGAAAGCCAGAATCCAGAATTTTTGTCTTCACTGGTGGGAAGTCAAACTCTGCTTTGTAAGTTGGACATCATAAGACTTGAGACCAGGATCAGACACTAGTTAACCAAAGAAGAGTAAAGAGTTTTCTAAAGCATCCCTGATTAAAGGTGAGCTTTGCATAGACAACACAAGAGATTCTACACGTTTATTAAGAGTGTAGATTACTTAAATTCTGCAATGTAATTCAAAACTTTAGGAAAACCAAATGATTTGCTTCACCATTTTTAATCTTCTTTTGGTAATATTGTGATATTAATTCAGGGAACCTTGGGCCAGACTTTGAATTGCATTCTTTCTGGAGTTGAGTGTAGACCCAAGATGTGTAAAGAATTGCCTTCCATAATAGATAACTTGGCACTTTGTAAATGAAGATCTACAGTCATAAGTCTTTACTAAGGGAAACTATATTATTTTTAGAAATATATGAGTAAAATAAGAGTTAAAGGCAGATTTTAAAACAATAAAATAATTCAGTACAACTCCTCTTGAATTAAAATTTCCCTCTTCACCAACTTCAGATCTTGGTCACCTTATTTCTGCTTGACTACATTAAAAAATGGAGCACTCACAACCTTCAGAAGCAATGCATGCTATTTTGAGGCAATGATGCTCTTTAAGTGGTACCCAATCCTCACTGTGTCTGTTGAATTTATAAAATTAGACTCTGCAATGAAGATTTATGTACAGATTTACTGAAAAGTGACCCCTTGGTCAAGTTTTCTGCAAGAACAAGTAAGTATGGCTGGGTAATAAGGAAGGAATTTAATTATGATTGAAAGATGCCTCACTTGATCTGATGGAGGTCTAGAGTTCAAATGATCTGAGTTGTCCTGTCTAGAGTGAAAGAAAATGAAAGAGGATTCTATACCCCTGATCAACCAGCCATTTTATTTGGACTGTACCTGGAGAGATGGGGCAAAGTCTTGGGTGAGGAAATTCTGTAAGCTCTAGACAATTACCAAGGAGAACAAATCAGGTTCAGCAACTCACTGTTGGCAGATGAAATGTTGCCCCAATTCTAAAGAAGGTACCTAAATTTAATACTCATTAGTGCTATAAATTTTTTCCTTGTTTCTTTCTGCTCTTAAGTGTTAATAGCACACAGTTTCCACCTGTTTGCCATTTGCACTTAAGTCCTTTAAACCTTTCACAGTAACAAAAGTTGCAATCTGAGATCCATATAGTAGCATTCCTTTTATTAAATTATGAAACCTAATGTTGAGTGGATTTTCAGACACAGTGTACAATAAAATAATTATTACCCATATTATTGTGGTGGACAATGCATAGCATATGTGCCACAGTGGGCTATTTGCATTAATGAAAGGTCTAAGATTCATCATCACTGCCATGCCATGTACTCTTGATATTTTGTCATGAGAAATTCTTTGACTTAGAATTTTACTTGGGATGCAGAAGTCAGAACATTGTGTCTTAAACTACTAGGAAGCTACCCTTGACATATTAACTCGCCATGATATCACATGGATTTTTTGAAAAATAGTATCCTAACATTAACTAACAATAAAATGAAAGTGAATGAATACTGTAATTTATGTCACACATTGATATTTTATTTTATTCCCTTTTTCTGTTTCTGTACAGAGAGTTGAGTTTTTCCCAGTGGCAGAAACCCACACATAGCTAAAAAGTTGCATCTTATCTTTTTCTAAATTATCAGTGTTAATTTTCTAAAGATTTTGCCTGCACTAGCAACTAGTCTTGAACATAGTAGGTATTTAATGAAAGTTTCCTGAGTGGATAGACAGAACTCAAGTCTAACTAAAAAGTACTTTAATTATATCCAAAGTCACATAAAGCACTCAGAATTCTTACTTTTATGGAATATGACCTTTCTATCATTACTCCATAGCTTTAAATCAAAGACTTGATGAAATGTAAAGAAGAAAAAAGAATTCAATAGTCTCATAATTCTGTCCTATTTGTCTCAATTCCCTTGAACTCTCTTGTGTGCATGAAAGAGCCTTTGTTAACAGGCTCCCCTGTGTTTTTGAGGAGTGATGAGAAATACTACACCAAATCTTCACTTTTAATTTATTTACATTGATAGAGACTTACATTGAGAGAAACACTAGCTATTAATCAACATTACCTACTTCTGTGTTCTGCAAAAACTCATACAAGCTCCTTTATCCCTTTCTATCATTGTCCTCCTTTTTGTGATTAGACTAAGATCAACCATCTTTCCAAAGGGAAGTCAGTCCACATACCACATTCTTCTTTTTTTTTTTCAGTGTCTGAAACAGTTTGCTATATTTTCCCCATGACGTAGCTCACTATTAATCAAGCTTTTGTTTCTTTTGTTTTCCCACAAGTGGAACTTATTTGTGATCCGCATAATTTTACTGAATGTGATTACTTCTTAACCAATAGGGCATCACAAAAAATTTCAAGAAAACTGGATAAGACATAGTTTACACCAAGTGAATTTAATGGGCTAGCTAATTTTTCACAATCTAATTCTGCCCAAATATCTGTTTTAATTATAGTATACAGTTTAGTTATTGATAAAAACTTCATATAAAATTACAATCCTACATAATTCAGTTATTATACTATGAAGCTAGGAGGTGGTAGGAAAGTGGCAGTTACCTCCCAGAACACAGCCTTTTATTTTATAAATTACATATCTTTGAAGTAATTGCTTGAGGTTTTTTTGTAAACTAAAGCTACATTTTTATAGCACAAAAAAAGAAAAGAATTCAACGTTTTTACTAACCTTTTACTATATGAAATAATGTTGAATTTCTTAACAAGCTAACAATTTTTTCAACATGACAAAGAATATTCTAAGTACTTCATTTATAATAATTCATTTAAACTTACATGTTAGGAATTACTATCCTCTCTAAGAGAGAGAATTGAAACATAGTAAAATCAAGTAAATTTCTCAAGTTCAAAGGACTAGTAAGGGTGTCATCTAGATTTAAACCCAGTAAGTCTTAAACCACATTTGTTTTCTGGACAACATCTCTTACTAATATTCTAAAGAAGGAATAATCTGCACACTACTGACAAATAAATAGAAGTTTCTTATTGGACAAAGTTTATATTATTAGGTAAACTAGTTTTACTTTTTAAAATAAATTTCTGAATAGTACCACATTCCCTGAAATCAGTTCAGGCGATACTTAACTGACAGCCTCAGCTCTGTCTCAGCTTTGGTCTTGCTGAAAACCCTGGACTTCACCTTTGCTTCGGACCTTGGGCATCAACCACCACAGACCCTCAGTTTCCACTGCTGCTGTAGCTACACATCTCCAGATTTCCTCAGACTTAAGAACCCTTAGTGTTACCAAGCTTTTTCAGTGTAAACAATTCAACCCACTCTACCCAAGGTAAAATTATGGGTCAGGGATAGGATCACCAAAGTGAGGCCTTTATATGAACCCATGCTGCAGTGCAGGGAGACGGTAAGATGAAGGGAGAATTCCTTGACTGACAGGAGGGTGAACCTGCTTATTTAGAGAAGGAACAGGCATACAAGTGCAGTGTCCTGCATTTTTAGAACAATTTAAGTACATTTGGAATAATGCAGAGGGTCAGAACCCTCTAAAATGGCCATAAAGCAGACTCATCAGGAATAGGTTTATTTGTTAAGCTAGTTGCAGTCAGAGCCAATATCCTCTTGAGTGACTGTAGGGCAGTTAGAACAGTCACACCTGTCACAGAGAAAGTTCTTCATAAAACTCTTGCACTTGTATGAAAATGGCAGGACTAAAACTGTGGCTGTTGTGACTTTTATAACTTCTCCAGGAGCGACTGTAATATTGCTCCTGGCAACTGGATGTAAGGGATTTGGAAAGATATCAGCATTGGGCTTTGGTGCTTCCCCAGTTTTTACCACTAGCATGATTTTTTGGGTGCTCTCTGAGAGGCAGCAGTCGTGCCCAGGATCTGGAGAGGGCTTGACAGCCACCAGTCAGATAATGCCGCTTTATGAATGTCAGGGGAAAAGGGAAAGGTTGAGCCTCAACTTTTTCTATTTCACCAAGATGTCACAGAACTAGTCCTGAGACACTAATCAAACAGACCCGAACTCGACCAGGATTACCTAAGCTGCCAGTTATGCAAGCACCCCAGTTATGCAAGCCCTCAACTCTTGTCTTTGTTCTCTTTCTATAAAACATTAAAACTACTGCAACTCTCATTCACGATAGATCTTGAACCGCTCTGTGCTGCCTACTCTGTCCATACTGATTAAGGATCCTTCCTTCCCTTTACCATGGTTCATCTCTTTGCATGAAGAATTTTTAATAACCTATAAAATTACTTAGGTAACTGTAAGAAATGCAAAGTATTAATAGTGGGGCCCACAGACAGAGGCTTGACTCTGAATAGCCTGACAGTTAGGTTTGGTCACCACACAAGGAGCCCAATTAACAAAGACAAAAATTACTTAAAGTAACAAAAATGAATTTATTAATGATTTGGCCATGGCCAGGAAAACAGCCAGAGAAATCTATGTTTCTGAACCTACAGCAGTGTCAGAATTTTATAAGAAGGAAACAAAAGCAAGAAATATACACAGCATGTTGCAAGCTTGGCTTATAAATATGATATTTTGGATTGGTTGGCACTGTGATAAGGAATGATGTTTCCTTCCCAGCATGCGACAGACCTGGGAAGGAAAAACAATATAGTCTTATTCAACTCCCCTAATTTTAAAGTAGCCTCTGTCATATGATTAAGGAGGTACCAACTACTGGAAGTAGAAACCATTTTTCAAGTAGGTAGATCAAAGGAAAGAAATTGAAATTACTAAAACATGGAAAAGAAGTCACATACAGTTGAAATTTAGAACTCAGAGGGGAAGAAATTCCTTGGGATAGCTGGTTCCTGTGGAGTGGAGAATTGTAAGGCTGGTCCGGAGAATGGGAGAAAAAGTGAAAGCTACATTCAGCTACCATTTTTGGAAGGACTTGTGGCTATAGCACTGAAAAAGCAACAATCAAGTTAAAATTAATGATGTACCTCACCTGCACTACCAATCTGCGCAGTAATTTAGGATCAGCCATTCTGAGTGTCTGTGGGATTTAAATTTAAGTGATGTGTGATTTTTAACTTGATTTTCCCTTTTATCTTCCTTTGCACCTTTCATCCTTGTAGTACCTGTACTATATCCCTTCGTATTCTGACTATTTACTATGTAGAACACCAGATTGTGGTTCATAAGGAGTGGCTGTAAAGAAAGTAGAAGAATGTGAAAAAATACACCTAGTAATTTCAGACTTTATGATTCAGCAAAATAGCTTGTATATTTCATGTAAATACTGGTTAAAATTCGTTTCAACGGTCTCAGTGAAAAGCAAATCGCATATCCAGGATCTATACTTAATACTCTTCTCCCATACATGAAATAGGCAACAAAATAAATTATTTTTACTATCACAATTGTATTGGTTTCATAAATATTTTTTTATCAAATCCATTGCTCATACAATATCCCTATTGTTAATTTTTTTTTCCTTTAATAGCATTTGGCAGGTATGCAGTGTAAGGTGAATAATCAGTGTGAAAATTTATGTTTCTTTTATGAGAAGTCTGTTGATGCCAAGACAGCAACTTGTCTCATCCTCTTTAACAGTTGCTGGAATATAGCTTTAAAAGAAAATATAATAAACACATAGCCATTGAGTTTCTACCATGTTCCAGGGTCTAGACTTTGGGAATATACAAAAAATAAAGCAAACCATATCTAGCTCAGAGAACTACTGATTACTAGAAGCCAAGATTAAAATGTGAATAAAAGACTACAAATATGAAAGAAAGAAAGGAATTATAAAAACACTATGTACAACTCTATCAATAAATTATAAGATACATATGGACTGATGATATTTAAAAAACAAAATTACACATGATTAAAGATTTTAAAAATTTGCCATTACTATTCATAAAAAGTCAAAATTTTTTGGAAAATAAAAATCAAATTATTTGACAAATTCAAACAATTTAACTAGCATCCTAATTTTTAAGATTGTATAATCTGATTAAATGAACAAATAGAACATTATTTTACATACAGAAAAAGCAAATATTTAATGTCATCCAAAATTAACACACACACACACACACATATACACACACACACACAATTATTGAAAAGTAAATTATAGTTTCTGCTCCTTTGTCTTCAGTGTGGAGGAAATACTCACTAGTTTAACATGCTTGCTCTCAAACAGCCACCTCACTTATCCATAGAAGAAGGAGTGTGCAGTGGGTGAATTTAAGCTAAGAAATGGCCCCTGAATCACCTTTCTTTCCCTTTGTAACCTGCTTGTTTAAAGAGTTGTATTCTTCAGTGTTTTATCAGCAATGAATTCAGTTGCATATTGGCTGCACTTTGTGGTGCCTATAGCTTTCCAACACCATTAAGAAATGACTGGATAAATTTAATTCTGTGATGCAAATTTAGGAAACTCCACTATTTTTTTTTAACACTAAGCCATGTCTTTTCATCTATATTTTCCTTTTTTAAATCACTCACTGTTTAAATATTTTGTCTCCAACAGAAACTTTTATTGAACTTCTTAAAAACCCCAACACTTTCTATACTTCTTAATATTCTCTGTTTTGAATATGAAAATGTACTTAAGGTACTCTTTTGAAGGAAGAAATACACGTATGTGCTATTTAATTTTGAAAAAAATAAACTTCTATGGAGAATGTGCCTTTCCCAATTAGATATTAAAATATATCATAAAAATCTTGAAAATAAAATGACATATCAATGCTGAACGATCTGGTCTCTCACTACAGGGGAAATATCAAGTGATTATTGGTAGTGAAAAACTTGAAAAATATTATACCATGAACATAATTGAAACTTTGTTTTGATTCCTTTATTTCCTCAACTACATAATGGAATAACTATTCTGAAGTCCTGCTTTAATTATTGTCAAGAAAGAGAATAATACAAGAACAAGGTGATGTGAATTTCTCAAATCACCTTTCAGGTGAAGTTAGAAATATCACCTTGGCAAGTAGTTGAGTTCACAGTATCATATTACTGTGCAATATATTGTCAAGCACCATTTTTGTAGACTGATATATTCCCTCAAGCTATATACACCATAAAATTATATTAGCTTAATGTGATAATATACAATCCAAAATGCTGATTGATTAGATTTCACTTTCACTTAACTACTGCTTATGTATGCATAATTATTACTCATGTCCTAATATTGTAGAGACTAGTTGCAAGTCACTTAGAATTGAGTGCACTGTACCTACAAGGTCTCTATCTTCAAAAGTTACAGATATAAATTACTGCTAAGTCCTGAAATCTGCTTCAAGGAATAAAACATAAGCACAAACATATGACATTGATAAGGTTAAAAAAGCATTTATTCAGGGCCATTATGTGTTTTAGAATGGAGAATGCTTTGCAATAAATCATAAATGGCCATAAAATTTAAATACATAATAGAGATACCCAAATAGAAGAGAAAAAGCTATACATAGCCATACAGTATTATAATTTTACAAATATATGATTAATGATTGATAGATAAAAATAGATGCAATATTGTAATCTCATTTTTAGAATAACGGTAAAAAGCAACAAATGTTCTGTAAATCAAAATGCCACTAAATACTGTAATCTTACAGCTTGATTAAATTTTGGATCTTGTGTTGATTGCTTTTCTCTCATTGCTGAGACAAAATACCTGATGCCCAAACTTAAGGAAGGAAAGGTTTATTTAACTTACAGCTTGTGAAGGTTTCAATCTGTACTCAACTGGCTCTGAGGCAGGGTGGCATGACTGAGAGGTAACTGTTCATGGTGGCTGTGACAGACACCAAAACTGACAAGAGTAAAAGGGCAAAATGGGAGAGCAAGCCTCTTTTCTTCCCTTATATTGTAAGCAGGTTACATTGCCCTGGGGGGTGTAGCCCTCACACCATCTCCATGCCTCACTGTTGCACAGGCTGAGGACATTTACAAAGTAAGGACCCTGGTTGCCTATTGAATCACTTAGTTAAACTTCTGACCTTTTCAAATTCACACAATGAACAATATCCTAGAGAGGTAATGGCATGTCCTTTACACCCCAGGATGGAGAGCTGCTGAGTAAATTAGTTAAGCTTCTAGATTTTTCAAGTTGACACAATGTATAACCAGGACAGATCTCAAATCTAAAATGTGGTGTGACTTTTAGAAGAGCACACAGTCTCCTAAAATTTTCATGTATGTTCTGATGGGTTCTAATATTTCAGTTACATATTTAATGACATTTATGTGTTTATAGCTCCATGAAAATTAGGCAAAGAATAACAGAATAAATCCCTGTAATTCAATAAATGTGCCTTAACAAGTCAGCCAAAAGACACTTAAGTGAATGACACTACGTCAGATTTACTAGACCATTCATAGTCACATCCGAGAGGTGATTATGGACAAGCGTTCTGCCAATCCAATCAGGTGAAATACATGCTTTTCAGAGGAGTGTTTATCCCTCATGCCAGGAAGAAAAAGAAAATCATAAGCAAAGCATCCTTTATTATAATGACATCTTTCTAAGTAGTTTGAATTCCTAAAGAAAAGAAACACCTGTCCTCTTGTAATCCTCAGTTGCTTACTCTTAGAAAATTATTTTTTAATTCATATGAAGTCATGTGAGATTAAAAACATTAAAATACTTATTGTTTAAATTGTAGTTAAAGAGAAAAAAACTAAACCAACATTTCAGAACAAGATAACAGGAGAGTAGCAATGGTTAATACATTGTGTGTGGACTTGGAATATAGCACAGTAGCCCAAGGGTTTGCCTGGTAAGTGCAAGATCGTGAGTTTGATTCTTGTTACCAAAAAATGCATTGTGCATTGTTGTCTTTAAATTAGCTATGCAGAGTACAAAGTATAGTCATTTAATTGTCCAAAAAAATATTAGCACAAGCCTTTATTTTCAATGAACTATGAGAAATTAGTAGTATAACCATTAACTATCATATATATAATTGTATATATATATGTGTGTGTTTAACTTTTCCTTTTCTTCTTTCTGTTTTTCTCCATCCCAGTTTCTCTTTCCTTTTGAAAAGTTTCTTCCCATTTTGCAATATCTATTACACATCATTTTGGATGTCGTTTACTCTTTCAGCTTCTTACACTAGAGAGATAATACAGTGTTTGCACATATGAGTTTGGCTTATTTCACTTATGAATATGGTCTCAAGTTGCATCAATTTACCAATAAAAGTCTCCAGTTTATTCTTCTTTATGGCTGAGTAGTACTCCATTGTATAAAACAACCTCATCTTTTTTTATTCATTCCTCAATTAATGGATATTTGGGTTGTTTCCAAGATCTAGCTATTACAAGCTGTTCTGCTATAAACATGAGTGCACATATATCACTGTGGTATGATGTGGGAAATACTCAGAAGGGGAGTAACTGGGTCAAATGGAACATCCAATCCTAATTTTGCTGAAGAATGAACACACTGATTTCCACAGTGGTTATACCAGGCTACACTCCCACCAAGAAGAGGAAAGTTCCTTTTTCAATACAGTCCCTTTAGCATTTTTATTGACTGATTTCTTGAAAGGAGCAATTCTTTCTGGGGTGAGATGGAGCTCAGTGTTGTTTTAATTTGCACCTCATTAATGACCAGTGATTAACACTTATTTAATGCTGTAGTAGTGTTATAAAGTAAAAATTTAAAAAGTAATGAGGATATTATTTTGACTCACTAAAAACTTATTTTTAACTGAAATTTTTTCTAACCATTAGGATAAACATGTTAAGTTACTTGTATGAGAAAAATATAATTTTCAGTTAAAAGATTTAAAAAATAATTCTTAAATTTCAAAAAATATGTGTGATTCTGTGTACATGGATTTTAAAATATTTGTTCAGTGTTAGATCTGATCTTTTATTGTCACTCCATACAAATATATCAGTTACTCCAAGCCATACTTGGAAAAGGTGGAATGTAAGAGTTCCAGAAAATACTACATAGACTCACAATGAACCCTCACTCAGTAACTCTCCCATAGGTTTTCCAAGTAGATATATAAATACGTTTTCTTTTTCCCATATGCTTTGTATAAGAATAGCATCAATTTTTTTATTTGAAAAACAAACAATGTTTTTATTTTCCAAACTATTATCCTTTACCCTACAGTGATTCATCCTGCATCTACCCTGCTCCAAATTTTCTGATTAAGGAAAAAATTATTTTAAAAATTTTATTCTGTACAGTACAGTGGATGATTCTGCTCTTTACCTTACAAAGCCTGAATTTAATATTTTACAAGTAAAACCCTAGAGGAACCTGAAAAGAGATTACAAAGCCCCATAGTATCTGCCAATGGGAGTCTCTCCTTGAGTGATGTCATTTGTCACACCTACATCCTGTGCTCTCTGTCCTTACTGGAAGCCCCATGGAGAACAAAACTATGGCAGAGATGGATGATTGACTTCTCAATATTCATTCTACTCTTCTCAAAGAATCTATATTTTATTCTATGTGAAGGGCCATGGTTATTTTTTCTTATTTTCTCCTTTTTTATAATTCAATGTTAATCATTTTGCTTGGACAACATAATTGAAATGTTGCACTGTTTTCTCATTTCTGTCACATTTCTGTGCTCTTGCTTTTGAACTCTCTGTACTGCTTAACATAGGAAAGGAAACAATTTATGTATGGGTATTCAATCAAGGACTACATTTTAGTGAGTACTGATCTAAATAATTCCATTTTCCAAACTTCAAGAGGTACATATCCTCAATGATATATTGGAAAAGTTATGAAATAAAGCTTCAGAAAAATTTCCTTATGAGGCAGATAGAAGTTGGGTTTGCTCTTCATCCCTCACTCCTATTTCATGCAATTCAAGCATGATGATTGGGGTTCATTATACCAAGGTAACTTGAGAAGGAAAACTAGGTGCAGCAGCACAGAAAGATGGGAAGTGACCCAAAGCTCTGAAAACACAGTAAAGCTTCAATGCCTATAGTAAAAGGGTAGGCACTAAACTCTGAAAGCTTTCCAACTTCTACCTTACAGAGTTCACTGTCATTTCAAATATCTAGTGCTAGTGGCTAACCATTACTTCTCTGTGAAGTGTATGCCTAGAGATAATTCATATTATAGAGATGCCACTCAGAGAAGGAAATTATAAATAATACAAAGAAGCTCAAAACCAAGATTAAAAGACTTGAGGGTATTCATTAAGATGATTAGTTAATGGACAATTCAGACCAATGATAAATGTTGACTGCTGTCACAGTCCTAATTTGGGTTAGTAGAAAGCAGAAGTATTTGTATTTGTATTAAAGAACTAAAATTTGATTCTACAACTGAAGAGGTAACAAAGGTTTGTAGAAATTGCGATAGACTATCAAACACATATTCCAGTAGAAAACTAATCAGAAAAGTCATTCAGATAGTATTGGTATATCTTACATTATCTCATAAACCTTATAGATAGTATATAATAAGCACAATAGATGATTAGGACAATTCACTTGTGAAGATTAACTGATATACTTGAATTCTAAGCATCTGAAGAAAACTAAGAGCTTGAAAGAAATGTAGCAAATTAAAGAAGAAAAATCAATACACAACAGAGATTGAGGAACCTGGGACAGATCCATCTTCTGCCCCTGCATTGGGGATCTGGCAATGTGCCACGGAAGAATCCAGGTGACTGACTCCTCCCTGCTACATTGGTGGGACCATGTGACCAAGGGAATGACAGCCACACAATAGGACCCCAAGTAGGGAACACAGGATGGATACGTGGAACTAACAGAGTGAAAAATTCTGAAGCAACATTAACAATGCAAGCCAATGGTAACATAGGTGAACCAGCTTTGTTCTTGGGGACAAAGACACACAGAAAAGAATCAGGTGGGTGAGACCACACTTCTTGTTTTTTCTTTTTTTATCATTCTTTTTGTTTTCCTTTTTTCTTGTTTTTATTTTATTTTTTCTAAATGGCTGGGGAGAACTCCAGCCACAGAAAACTAATTCCACACCCCAGAACCAGAGACCAAGCTCAAATAAATTCTTTATTTACCCCTTCATTCTTTCTTTTCTGCCCTCTTCTCTAGCTTTCCAAAGCTTTGTGTGATCATTCTTTGTCCTCCAGTCTTGCTTCTACTTCTTTTCAGTTATCTTTGTTTTACCCATTATCCTTCTTAAATTTCCTGACTACAGAGCAAAATCACTACACCAAGGGGAAGCACTTTACACAAAATTTCTAATTTATAATCAGTTCTGTTATGTAACTATAGATTTTGCTCCTATGCTTAAGGTGCAAAATTAATAGTTAACACAATTTGTCACTTTCTAAACTGTACTTGATGCTATTGATATTGCTAAGTATATTACTTTTGCTAGGTTATCATATCTGTTGTAATCAGTTGTTCTCCCTTCTGTAATAATACTGGGAAGCTCTGGGGTGATAACCTCATCACAATTCAATACTAAAGGACTGAGTCAAATAGATGCTAACATCCCACAATTAATTGGGAACTTAGGATCTTGGGATCTTGTGATACAAACCAAGAACCTCCTACACACAGAAAACATGTCTTCCCTGAAGAACAGACATGATCTACACAGGGCTTGATACTAGTAATATAGCTCCATGCTACAAAAGTTACAAAGATCAACACAGAAAACAAAATGAAAAAAAAAATTGAAATAGAAAATGACAAGATGTAGAAGGAAAATGCAGTCTCAGACCTCCAGCTCATCTACAACAAGTCTAGGAGACAGGGGGATAGAGGAAAATGTAAGACATATACCTGACATTACTGAAATGACAGCAACTGAAGTTAACAAATTCATGATCCTGTAGAGGAAATGAGATCAGAAATAATCTGTCAAGTAAAAAGAGAAATGACAGCCACAATAAAGGAATTTCTCAGTAAATCTAGAATAAACAATGAAAATAAAAACAGAGAAGTGTAGGAAAACAATGGAAATCTTGAATGAATAATATTGTAATGTAATAGAATGCATGAAACAGATTCAAACAGATAGCCAGGACATTAAAAATTCCACTTAAAGTGGCAAAACCACTTGAACAAACCTGAACATAGACTTTTAGACCTTGAAGACAGGACTACAACCAGTAATCAAGAAAGGAAAATGACAAGGAATCAGGAAATAAAGCTTCAAGAAAAACAACAAAAGACTGATATGTGTGAATGAAAAAGCAGGAGTCAACATAAAAGACATAAAAAACTACTTGCAGAAGTAATAGAAGAAAATTTCCCAAACAAGAGAATAGAATCTGTCATCCAGATAAGTGTGTCATATAGAATTCCAAATAGCCATGATCAATATAAATCTATAACCAGACATATAATAATCAAGATTCCAGATATTCAGTACAAGAGCAGAATATTAAAAGATCTTAGAGAAAAGAAACAGATCATTTGTAAAGGGAAGCCCACCAGAATCACTGCAGACTTCTTAACAAAATCACTCAAACCAAGAAAAGTTTGGAATCAAGTATTTCAAGTACTGAAAGAAAACAACTTCCAACCCAGAATGATGTACCCTGTAAAATTATCTTTCAAAATTAATGGAGAAATAGATACTTCCATGACAAAGAACAACTGAAAAATTCATGACCACCAAACCAACCCTACAAAGAGTATGGAAAGATATTCTAGACAGACGTAAAAATGAGCACAACTCCAAGAACAACAAGAAGAAAACACCAGGCAAGGCAAGCAATTAAACAGAGGGAAAAAGCAGGGAATCAACAGTAGGAACGTAACATGACAAATATAAGCCAATAATTATTATTAATAGCCACTGATGTAAATGGACTAAATTCTAAATTCACCAAACAAAAGAGGCAGAATGCAGCAAGAAACAAGATCCAACAGTATGCTATATACAAGAAATACATTTAATTCAAAAAAAGTAATTTATAGACTGAAAATCACAGGGTGGAAAACAATATATCTTGCAATAGGAACCCAGAAAAAAAAAGAAGAGGTAACTATTCTGTTTGCATACAGTGTGAATTTAAACCCAAGAAAAATCAGAAGGAATAAAGAATGTCACTACATACTTGATAGGGGAAAACTTCAAGAGGAAGAGATACTTACCATAAATATATATGCATCAAATATGGGAACACCCAACTATGTAATACAAATACTAATAGATGTGAAAAATAAAATAGCAATCACAATTGTAACAAGGCACCTTAACACTGCATTGTCACAAAGAGATAGAACAATGACACAAAAAAATCAACCAAGAAATACCAGAACTGAGCCAAACCTGTGAACAAATGGACTTAGCAGATGTTTGCAGTGTTCCACACAACAGCATCAGAATACACTTTCTTCTTGCTGCACAGGGGATGTTTTCTAAAACAGATCTTATACTAGCCCATGAAACACTCTTCAGTAAATGCAAGGGAACTGAAATTATCCCACGCATGTTATCTGATCATGATACAATAAAAGTGGAAATTAATGGTAAATGAAACTGCAAAACCTCCATAAATCCATAGAAATTAAGTAACATCCTCCTCCTGAACAATCAATAGGTCACAGATGAATTAAAGAAAAAATTTAGAAATATCTACAATTAAATGAAAATGCATACAGCATAACAGAACAAGTGGGATGCAATTAAAGCAGTCCTAAGAGGGAAATTTATAGCACTCAACTCTCACATCAGGAAAACAGAGTGAACACAAATAAATGATGCAATGTTGCACTTCCATCTTCTAGAAAAAGAAGAGCAAGTCAAGCTTATAGCCCATACAAGAGAGGAAGTTACAAAGATTAGAGCAGAAATTTACCCAATGAAGACTAAGGGAAGAATACAAAGACTTAATGAATCAAAGAGCTGCTTCTTTGAAAAAGTAAATAAAATTGATAAAAACCTAGCCAACTTATCAAAAAAGGAAAGAGAAAACACAAATTTATGAAATGAATGAAGAAGGTAAAATCACAACAGTTCCTGTGAAAATTCAGAAGATCAATAATACCTGTTTCAAAAATCTTTACTCACATAGGATGGAAAACACAGAAGAAATGGACAGATACCCTGATATGTATGAATTACCAAAGCTGAATCAGGAAGATATAAATTTTTTAGCAACCCAGTATCAGTTAATAAAGTTGGAAATGTAATTTAAAACTTACCAACAAAGAAAAGCCCAGGTCCTGATGGATTTGCTGCTGAATTCTACAAGGAATTTAGAGATTTAATGCCAATATATCTCAAATGCTTTAATGAAATTGAAAGTGAAGCATACTCCCTAACTCATTCCTGGAGGCAAGTATTACACTGATAACAAAACCAGAAAAAGACCCAACTGAAAAAACAGCTACAGGTTGATCTCCCTAATGTACATGGATGCAAAAATTCTCAGTAACATGCTAGCAAGCAGAATGTATCAACAGAGCCAAAGACAAAATCACATGGTCATCTTAATAGATGCAGAAAAAGCTTTTGATAAAATCCAGCACTCATTTGTGATGTAAACCCTACAGAAAACTTGAATAGATGGTCTTTGCCTTAATCTTCCAAAAGCCATCTATGATAAACCAACAGCCAACATCAAAATAAACAGACAAAAACTGAAATTTTTCCATCTAAAATCAGGAACAAGACAAGGATATAGCTCTCAAAACATTAGCCAGAGCAATTAGACAAGAGTGAGAAATAAAAGAAATAAGGATAGGAAAGGAAGAAGTTAAATTATCATTATTCATAGATGATATGATACTACATGAAAGACTCCAAAAACTTCACCAAAAGACTTGTAGATTTAATAACCAAATTTGATAGCATAGCTGGATACAGAGTCAACACTCAAAAATTAAAAGCATTCCTGTAAACAAACAGCAACCTCACTGAGATAGAAATTTTAGAAACAGCATTCTTCACAGTAGCATCCAAAAAATGAAATACTTTGGAATCAAACTAACAAATGAAGTAAATGATACTGAAAATTAGAGTACTTTGCAAAAGGAGATCAAAGAGGATTTCAGAAAATTGAAAAATATCCCTTGTTCATGGATAGGAAGAACCAACATAGTAAAAATGGCCATATTCCCCAAATTTTATACAAATTCAAAGCAATGACAATCAAAATACCATTAGCATATCTCACAGAATTGGAGAAAACATAAAAAACGAAAACCTGAGTATTAATTAAACAGAATAGAAGATAGAGACTCAACCACAAACACACTCATCCAACTTATCTTAGACAAAGTAGACAAATGTTTTCTTTGGAAGAAGAATAGCCTCTTTAATAAATGGTGCTGGAAAGCCAGCTCTCTACAGGCCTAAGACTAAAACTAGACCCATGTCCATTACCTTGCATTAAACTAAAGTCAAAATGAATCAAAGATGTAAATATTAAAACAGAAACACTAAATCTATTGAAAAAGAAACTAGGTAGAAATTTTGAAGACATAGGTGTAGGAAGATAGTTCATAAACAAAAGCCAAACCACATGGAAAATGCTTTAGAGAATCAACAGCTGGGATCTCACCTTACTAAACAGCTTTGCAAATCAAAAGAAGTCATCAAGTAGGGTGAAAAGACAACCTATAAAATGAAAAAAAATTTTAGTTAATTTTTCCTCAGAATTGAAGCTGAGGATGTGGCTTAGTGACACAGTGGTTGCCTGGCAAATGTGAGGCCCTGAGTTTGATTATTGGCACAAAGAAAGAAAGAAAGAAAGAAAATAATTAGACCCCCTCAAATTGAAAGACTCAATCCAAAAATGGACAGTTGAAATAAACACACACTTCTCAGATACAGAAATACAAATATCAAATAAATATATGAAAAAATGTTCAATATCACTGTTCATCCAAGAGATACAAATTAAAACAACACTGAGATTCTATTTTACTCCAGAAAGAATGGCTATCATCAAGAAATCAACCAATAACAAATGCCTGAGGGACTGAGGAGGAAAAGGAACCCTTCTACACAGTTGGTGGAAATACAGACTGGTGCAACCATGAAATTTCTTCTTGGGGGTGACAAATGATCTAAAACTGATTGTGGTGATAAATATTCAATTCTCTGAAGATATTAAACATCACTGAGTTGTACAACTTAAATTGATGCATTTTGTGATATGCGGGTTATGTCTAATAAAGCAGTTTTTAAAAAAGAATTTCAGTGCTAAATAGTCCAATAGTCTTGATGATGACAAAGCCTATTTCATTGGAGAATATATAATTCTCTAAAACAATATAAGCAACAGCAAAAGAAGTACTTCAAGAGTAAGGTTTCTATGAAATTAATATCAACCTGAGATGTCATTATTTACAAAATCCCAAGTAGAAAATGATTCTATGTAAGCAAATCCTCCATGATCAAAGATTATAAATACCCCAAATTTAGTTGATTGTTTTTTCAAATTCTCCTTTAAGGATTTTTTTTCTGGACAATAAAAGAGTAAATATGTCTCTTTTCACTGAATTCTCACCCATATCATATGATAAAGATAAAAAATATTCACTGGAGTAAGAGGTGGTTTTTGCTATTTGCCTGCTAGTTAAAGAAGAAATTACCTTAGAGCAATGTGCATTCACATTTGACACTAAATTAGGTGTCCTGGAGTTTTCCAAGTATAAACAATATGATCTGAAATGCTATTTAAGGTAAAAGTCAGACCTATCAATTTGAAGATTCCTTCCTGAAGAAGTGGTCCAATCTATATTTTTGAATCTAGTAAAACACTGCTTGAAGTGGAAAGCAATTCCTAAGTTAATTTGAACCTAAAGCTGTTTGAATATCCAGAAATCTCACAGCACTTCAAAGCATTTTCTTACAAGATTACCTTTGGGATGAAAAGATCCTTATGAAATGCAGAGGTTACATACTGAGTTTATATATGACATATAATAATACAACTCTCCACCTGATATACCAAGATGAATAAAATGTCAGTAGACTTTCCTAATAATTGCATATCAGTCACCATTTGATCAATAAATGGAATACTAATAAAATCAGCACAAGCTTCCAGGATGGTCATCAGCCTTATTAGCTCTGATTTCTTCCTCACTTCATTTGCACTTGCCAAATTCAAATCAAACATTTAACAAAAACACACAATCAAATACATAAATGACAAGCAGAGATTCACGTAATAGAATGATCATGTAATAATTATTATCAATTGAGGGTTTGACAATAAATAATTCTATACTGTTTTTAAGTTATCAGTTTCTCTCATTACCTGAACTAGATTTTTAAAAATTTATGCATATCTGAAATAGCTTGCACTTGAATACAGCTTGTTTTCACCAAGCCTCTACTACTACCACCTAACAAAAATTATTATGTAATATGTTTTCTTTACTCCAAAACTGGGGATTATTACAAATTTCAGGGCAATTTTATGAAATCTAGAGAGAAAATAGAGTTCTTTATGAGGAAATGAGCATCAAAACTAGAAAGCCACCTGAGGTTTGATCACTATTTCTCCTTCATATGCTTCACCATAACTTTCTCCAACACTGACTGCATTTCTAGTTGGTGGGCTCCTCAGAGGTAAAAATCAAGATTCTTGACGTTCTCAGAACTCACTGAATAACCTGACAGTATTCTCCGAAGTTCGCTTTCATATTTCTAAAGAACAATATCCAATTTTCCTATCCTTGTACAAAAGAGACAGATTATGAGAAGTACACAGTATCATAAAGGGCTCATCCATGAGAAAATAAAAGAGAATACACTATCAAGATCAGGGATTTTTTTAAATAACAACCAAATAAAACAATTACAGAGAATTCCTGAATGAAATTAACAAAGAATACAGGGAATGCAACACTAAAACCTGGAAAAGTGAAGGAAGAAGACTCATCAAAACTTCTAAAAGGACCACTTCTGGGCATTTTCCCAGAAGAATTGAAAACATCATACCACAGTCATATCTGTGCACCTATGTTTATAGCAACCCAATTTGTAATAGCCAGATCTTGGAAACAACCCAAGTGCCCATCAATCAAAGAATGGATAAAAAAGATGTGGTATTTTTATACAATGGAGTACTACTCAGCTATTAAGAAAGATTGCATTGAGACTTTTGTAAGTAAATGGTCACGACTTGAGACCATACTCGGAAGTGAGATAAATCAAACCCACATGTGTAAATACCGTATAGTCTCCCTAGTGTAAGAAATGGAAAAGTATATATGATCCAAAATCTATAATAAATACTATGTGAGGGTAAAAAACAGCTCAAAGAGCAAAAGTAACTGGGAAGGGAAAAGGCGGAAAGAGAAAAGGGAAGAGGAAAAGATATAAACCTGTATATATGTATATGTAAGATAACTAAAATGAACACACTGTTGAATCTATTCGTTATTGAGAAAGAACAGTTAATACTCATATGATTAGATTAATTTTACATGTCTATATCTGTTAATGTAAGTAACCATTTTAAAGATAACAATACGCAATATTGCAACCATT